>JAULBU010037475.1:0-15186 GCA_032358235.1 Odonthalia washingtoniensis | reverse complement strand
GGGGTGTAAGAGATATATGTCGCTTAGATTACAATATAATAATAATATGTGGTTAACGAGTAAAGTAAGTGAAAGGGCTTTGACGAGATGATTAGTTCAAATATGGTGAAAAGGAAACGGGACCAAATAGCCGCAACTATGAACGGAGACTGAGTGAGCAAAGGGGTTTGTGCGCGTAGTCCCTCATGAAAACAGCGGTACTTCAAATGCAAGTGAGAGCTCGTGAGAATACGAACTATATGGTGAGTGCTTGTTACTGGTGACAACACCGGCTCGGTGACTAATAGAAACGTGAGTTTAGTAAAATTAAAAGTAAAATATTGATCGAAAGAGAGAGAAAAATTGAGAAAGGGAAAGTTTTCAAATGACGTTCTTATTCTAAATGAAAACGTCAAGGAGCCAAATACAGGACAGTAGAAATTTTTGCTTTTAAAGCTTGAGGTGAGACGAGTGAAGTAATGATCCAGTCGGGATGAGCTGGAAGATTTCAGCGTGAAGGATGGTCACAGATGGTGTGTATTGGGGTGGAAGATTGCAGCGTAAAGGAAAGAGAAAAATGGTGTGGTTTGAAGTACCGTGAAGGAATTATACCAATTGTTTGGCCTTTGTTGATGAGATAGATTGATACTACTGTACTTTACACAAAAGTTTGCTCACATTGGATCAGGTGAGAACTGTGAAGAATCCACTACGGGACGTAAAGAATGATAATGGTGATGGGTTTGTGAGACCATTTAAAGGTGGGCAATATCATGTTGGATTTGCAACGATTCGGGTCACATTTGAGGAAGAAGATATCAGTCGTTGTCGATATACAAATATGTCAGAATTATGCAATATAGTCGAGGGGAGACCTGAATTAAAGAATAGTAAATATCTAGTTTTGGCGGACGGTCGCCATAATTTGGCAGCACTACAAATACTAAGTAGTAGAATGAGTGAAAACGTGAACTGGATGAAGGGTCACATCCGAGTGCCAATATCTCAATGCGTCCCTTTCTTGCAACAATTTAGTACTACTCATACAAAGCTAGTTGTTCACGGTATTTTCTCAATGTTCACGTACGAAGCATTGTACAATGTGGATTTAGGTACCTCTAAGGTAATCAAAGCATGTTTCGTGACATATCTCTCAAGCACCAACGTGTTCATGTACTGATTGGACAAGAGGAGGCACGGTAAGGCAATTTGTTCATGTTGTACAGATTTGCTAAGTGCTTGTAATTCAGTTTTTGCTACAGTATAAAATCAGTTCGCTTCACCTGGTTTCCGTGTTGAATTTTTAAGAAAGGAGAAGTCGCAGCAACTCAATTGTTTTTTAAAAAATTCAATACGGGGAATGTTAGAAGGTAACATTTAAAATTGTTGGATATGGTTTTCCCTTTCGTGGCGACATATTTTGGCAGAGTGACTGGTTACCAACAAGACTCAACTCTCACTTATATCTGCACAATTCTACAAAACTTTATTGCAAGATCTTCTATACGACATAAATTGCTCGGTTGGTCGAAGGAAAGATTGCAGATATTGATGAAAAATTTACGCTCGTCAACTCAAAGTGCTTACACACTTTTGAGGAGGACTGCGAACATGGAATCAATACATTGAAATTTCATTTATTAGACGAGGTTGTTGAGGACCTATCGAAGTTCGGGAGTTTAAATATAATAGATGCGTCTCCATACAAGCAATTCAATACCATCTTCAAGCAAAATTACAGGTATTTTCGAAAAGAATTGCAACTCGGATGGATGAAACTGATAAAAACATGGTACCAACTATTTCTACATTACGACAAAGTTCACATCATGCAACATTCACAAAACTCGTATTGAACATCACCACTACCAAAACATCAACCGGATCATAAACTATCACACATATTCAACAGCCATACACATATTTGGTACGCGACGGCTTTTTCGTTACATTGGTTCAGATTGATGCTATAAGAAAGAAATCTGATTTGTGTCTAAGGATCAAACAAAATTCTTACTCCCATATTGAAAACACTATCCGGTACCAGTCTAACTGTTTTGACAGAACTAATTAAGATCCATTTACAAGATAATGATATTTTTTAACGGACTACAAAATCGGAGTTACTTTCCTGAATTCCGGCTACATCATTGGTTGTCACCTACCTACATTGCAACAGTATAACCATTCTACTAATACTGTCAACGACAGTCCTCCTCCGCAACACCTCCAGAAAACACAACGTATTTTTGCAACTACAAAATTAGGCCCGAGTAAGAAGAAAAGAAATAAGTTTCGTCCTTATTGAAGGAGGTGAGATAAACAGTCCTGTTTACTATATATTAAAAGTACTTCAACTGTTTTGTATGAATCTTTCGACTAATATGGAGAAGAAAGAAATGATTTTTGTACAATATATGGAATTAACTCCGCCAATCGACAATTTCGATAAAATCCTTAACTGCCTATGATTACGTTTGTCTAAATCAGATGAAATCGACTACACCGAGCCTGGAGCCGAGTATGCATCGGTTGACGATATTTTGGAGACAGGAGAGTGGTATGATATCATAAATTTCAACACAATATGTTCATCTGTACATGTGTTACAGTCAAATTTCGGAATTGATTCGTTTACTGGACAGTTTCCATGGCCAGGGCAAAGCTTTCACATCAATTGATTCTACAGGGAAAGGGATGCATTGAAATTGGTTAAAAGAAATATTTCCGAAGATGACGACCCCAAATAATATGTCGGCGCCTGTATACTTCATTAAACATTACACGGTCTGTGCTTCTCCATTTCCTTCTATAATTCCGTTCTATTTTATGCTCCCGTCACCATCAATTAATGCACTTCCTCCAGGTATTTCAATAAATTCATTTCCAATATTTTCCACACTCTTCCAATCACTAGCTAGTTTGACTATATAACAGACATGAATAATTCCACAATGTATACCAGTGTATTTAAAAAGCCATTCAGCTTGTACGCAAATGAAATATTTTCTCGGTCTTGTCGTTATAACTATTATTGTGGCTTCACTTTCCATTTCTCTAAAACTTTGTTCTTTTCGCCCACCTCGCATTCTGATTCTTCAATTGTATCGGGTTCCCATGCTTCTTAAAGTTTTGGAATTGTGCCAACCAACTATTCAGTTGAAAGTTTTACATTCTTCGTAAACATGTCGTTAAATTCTTTCTGACGTCCACGACTGCAATACTCTTTCACAATCAGAAGGTTAAACCAGCTGTTTATCCATGCATCTACACGAGCAATACTCATTATAGTTACATCTACAGTGTCCCCTTCCACGTTCCCAAGTATATATCCAATGAAATCATGAAACACTGCAGGACCGACTTTATTCGGGAACAAATTCAATTTTTCCTCATCGTCCCCTCTTTATCACCTACGATTTCCCGCTGATTTCCCCTGTATCGTAATTGGATATCACAAATATCCGCAGTTCGCCACCAAGATATGTCCAGAACACCAAATCTATTCGTTTTGGATAGTTCCTTTTTGGCAGTAGCTATTCCAATTTACCTTTTTCCGTTGATTCAGGTTCTTTAAAATTGAATCTAGAAAATAGTGAACCATAACCAAGTACGCCAAAAAATATGTCCTTTGAAGCTCTTTCCCTTTCGCTACAGAAGTCCGATAGTAACTGTCTCAGACGTCACTCTAATGTACCAACTTTACAAAACGCATCAACAACAGCATTTCTTGATTCCTCAGACGAATAGATTTGTACGCTTCCCACCGTTGACAATTCCTTTCTAAGTAACGAACATATGATATCTCTCTCGTAATTTGTGAAGTAGACATATATATTGTTACTGCTGCAAAGAAACGTATGTGGTGTTGGTACTATCATGGTGCCGTCTAAAAATTTGAATCGATTCTCAGATACAATTTCTGCTCGGTTCGTCCAGTTCCCCACAATGTGATCACAACATGGGTCTAATTCACAGATATAATTGCTTCCCCACTTCAGGATTCTCTGGTCAACTGCCATTCAAATCCCCAAATATTTCGTAGGTACATATTTTATCATCCGGTCAACATACTTGCCACCATTCTTGTTGTTTTGCGACATCTTTTTGAGAAGTTCCTGATTTAAAAACTCTAAAATTTGTACCATTCCTCGCATTTAAGTACCTTTAAATTCAAGTCTAATCACCTCTGATTCAAGAGCCTTGATTGAAACCTCTTTACTCAACGCTTCTCGCCCTTTTCATTTGCTAAAACCTTGTACTCATTAATCATGACTGTTAGTTTTGACTTCTCGCTCGTTAATTTTCGAACTTTTCCTGCAACTTCCGGAACTCTTCCATATTTACTTCTATTTCTACATTTACAACATTTCTGATGGAACTATTAACTTCCGCACTGTTTTCATGATTTTTGCCCAACTTCCCACCTAATCATTTCCAAGTAGCGATTCGTCATCTTCGGTAGTACATGCGTTCCCTACACCACTATTTAATGAAAATTAGTTCGTCTCGTTTCTCCTAAGTCTTCCTATACTACCTCTTCCACTTTCACTTCCACTACTGCTACGGAGCCTACCTCTTCAACGTCTACGAGGTGCGAACTCTCCGTTCTCCAGATAAATTCGGACTTTTTTGACGTAGTGATTCATCCCCACCATCACTGCCGGGTGTGCAGATCCTTGAAGCCTTTGATGGCGGTTCCGTAGATCTCAATGTCGACCTTGCCGTCCTTTGCGAAAGTTTTCTCACTACACCTCTATTCATTGGTGATGTTTTTGGATTGGGAAATGATGCGCAAGCACTTGACAGTTAACGTTCTTTCTTACTGTGGTGTTCAGACAAGTACACACTAACGTTTCAAACAGTATCATACTTACTATCGTAACCGTTACATGATGTAACGGTTAGCATAGTAATTCTGTTCAACAGTAAACCGTTTCACATTTTTCCAACATTTTCAACTCCATATGGAGTTGGAATTTTTGCAAAAAATCAAATATTTCAATTTTGGTTCAAAAAATTAATTATGTAATTTTGCGAGCAAAAACTTAATCTTTTAACTTTTTGCAAAAATCGCAACTCCACATAGATTTATACCTATTCCGACGGTATGGTGCGCGCTTGCTTTTGGCTTGCTTAAAAACACTCCTTTGTCTTACTGAACACTGCGGTGGACAAAACACAGACTTTGTTACTACAGGATAACTGCACATGTCATCTTTCTGCATTGTTCGCAATTTATTGTAATATGTATAATGTTATGTCAAGCGGTTTTTCACCGACGTGCCAATCCACCAGGTCCGTCTCTAGTTGTTCCTTCCGTACAAAATTTCCCGTTTCATTCGTCACGACTCGGCTCGCGACTATCATTGAGATATTACAAAAAAGATCTGGAAACCTAAAAAACAATATATACGAATGGTTTCCGTAAACAGCCATACATCATCCTCCAACCCTTTTCAAACTCTGTGTTATTATTGTTATTAAACGTCTATTACAGACGGAATTCACGAATGATTATGTCCATCTCAGCCAGCAGCCACCCTCATTTTCCCTCCAATCTGATACGAACCCATCATGCTCCCTACACGTTAAACATTTCTCCCTATATTTGACTCTGTGTTATGCTGACGATTTTCACCATTTAAAATGAGACGTGAATAACCCATTTGAGCTTATTGACGATCTGCTAGTTGAAAAACCAATGCCTCTGGTACTCATGGCCGTATAATTTCCTATTTACTTCATTCAAATAGATATGAAACTGAACGTGAATATTCAAACGGTGGGTACGTGCCCACAAATTTGGCTCTTGCAGATGTAACTGTTTGAGCTAAGGATAACAATACCCTCCGACCAAACCTGGCCATACCCAGGCTCTTTGGCAAGTAGAAAGAGGCGTCGTGCCCAGCGAGCGTCCCTCCGAAACTTGTCGCAGAACATACCAGTCACAACCGTGGCAATGCCCTGATAAAGAAACGAAAACTTCATGCGGCTATTGGAATCCGCTAGTACATCATTACCCATCCCGATGTTCCACACCTTGGCAAAGTAAATCATACAAAGACTGTCTTGGTTGAAAAGCTGTAAAATGGGTCTTACACATTTCCTGAGTATGGTCCGGGTGAAAAGTTCAATTTCTCTTTCATCAGAGAAATGATAGTGTGTGAACTATTCGATACACCATCTTCGTGAAAGATAATCATATTCAACCAGCGCAGGTAAGACAAGGTTAAGAATGAAGCATACAGGTAAAAGCGGGAAAGGAGAAGATAGATATAAAATATAAAGGACTAAAAGATTTTTTCGTGTGCAATCAAATCACATTGCCGTCCCATCTGTTGAAATCTGGTTCTTTTTCAAATAATCAAAGCACTCGAGAGAGAAAACGTCAGAGTTCTTCAAAGTAATGATATTTTAAACAACAGTTTTCACAAATGAAAATGTCATCGTAATTATTTTGTCCCAATCTCCTTTACCGCGTACAAAATATTCTCTTTACCACACGGTTCATTGCGTCCGTAGCATTTTGAACTTTGACCTATTATCCATTAAAAATTATAACTTTAGTATAATCAATGTGTGTATTTATATGAAATGAGTCTTACCATTACTATGAGCACTTTTTATTCAAAAGTAAATTTACTTACTTAGATAAACAGGCATTTTCATTTCATGTACGCATCGAAATTGTGATATATGTTTCTGAAATTAAAAATAATTGAGTTTATTATGTTCAAGATACAATTAAAAAAAATGAAACAAACAAAAACAAATATGAAGACATATTATTTTCCAGATTTCCATACTACAATCCTAAAATATTCCATTGCACACTTCGGTTTCATTGACAACATTTTCTCACTATTCCATACCTAATGTTATAGCAGTCATCAACAGATGGAACTGTCTTTGAGAAAAATCTTGCATCAAACTCAGGGTCAAAAATGATCTCAATACCTTCTTCGACATTCTTTCTCCCCACATGAGTTTACAGGGTGCTTGGCGATACATACAAGTTACGATTTTTTTAAATTATATGTATAGGTCTCAAATTATATTTCGTAAACACGTTAAATATTTCATGTTCCCCTTCATACATTAAGATATTACTATTTCCAGCATCCTATGCTGCCGTAAAATCCTTCCCGGTACTTCCACCCATACTAATTAATGGTTCTTCCAACAATTATTATCGTCCTGCCTACTTCCGTGGTCATTGACACACCACAGAACATTTTGCAGATAGAGGTCACATTTTTAGACGTGGATTAAAATCTATTTCGGAAGTTGGTTTCACATTTTATTTCCGGTGCTGTGCCTTCTGGCGTTTCATATTTTTTTGGGACATTTTTAAACACATTTATACTAAATCTAATTTTTAATTTTTAAACAATGACTATGGTACCAAACTGTCCTTTTCGTGGCATTTTCTGATATTAAATTTTACATGAATTCTTGTATTTTGGGCCAATTCAAAGCAATTCTCTTCAATTTTCTGAAACAGTCACATTCCGTCTTCCTCCCCGCCGACAGAGTTCATTCGACCATTTTTATCAACACCTTATCAACGAGCGATCATTGTCGCCAAAAAATGACAGTTCAGTCTTCATTAATGCTCCACAGCGACCCAGACCTGTCATGTTCCATTACGACAACAACTAATGGATGAAAAGAAATTCTCTAGAATGTACGTAAAAATATCTACTTTCTCGCTAATTGTACAATTTTTATTCTATCATTATAAATTACTGGATTTCCTTTTCTTTGCTTCGATTTTACGATTTATGTTTCTGGGTAATCTAGTTTCGTTCCTTTACATACTCTGTCATAGGTTCGTAACGATATAAATTTTCATATTCACATTACATTATTGTGTTTTTTCCATATACAATTTACTAACATAGTACCGATTTATACTAATATTTATGTGTTTTTCATATGTCAGCAGATGAGAAGAACACATCATATCTATGATATGGACATGTGACTATTTCATGATGGTTTCAGTGGACTTTTACTGTAGATTTTCACATGTATTTTCTCTGTTTTATATGATGTTCTGATTTCTCTGTTCCTTTTTATTTATCGCAATCTTCAATAATACACTCTTTGGCCCATGTTTTTACCCCAATTTATTTTTCATTTCATTTTCAAATTCATATTCCTACTATATGATATCGTTATTATTATTAAAATTAAATATATCATGTATACCGTAATTAGTATACATGTATTTCAATGTATATCGCACATATTCCATATGACATTCCCATATACCATCATTCTACATATATATCACATATATATGCCTGATAAAGGCCACTACCCATCCACATTCCCATTCATCAAATGAATGATTTCTGGATTCACCATTCACGTTTCTATCCAAAAACTGTGTGTAAAAATGTAGTACCCCTACGCTTTAACATTCAAAGAATGGAATAATAGATTAATGTTACATTCATAAAAAACTACATTTTTCGTAGAATTTTATGAAGAATTCATTCACTCTCTCATACAAAATGTGTACTCGTGGGCCTAGAATACATATATTAAAATTTTCAATTTCTCGAGAAAGTTTTGCATGTCCCATCCACTTTTTACTACAAAATGTGTAGATTTTTATATAGTAAACATACACTAAGCTGTCCGTTGCCTGGAAGATATTTTGAATTACACATTCGTGCCATCTTCCGACACGTGAAGGGGAGCCCGGAATATTTCTTTCATTTATTTTCCACCGTGTGTAAGTAAATTTGTTTGTCTCATGCATTAAATTTCACCTAACCTGTATGCTCAAAGTATGGCCCATTCATGTTTTCTTAAAATTGCGTAGATTTTGTCTGTAGTTACCATCCGTAACAATTCATCCCCTGCAATTTTGTCTATGTACACTATACGGACCCCCAAAATTCGCATGACTTAGTTTATGTTTACTCCACCTGAAAACTAGGCCATTTGGAAGTAGACATCCCGAAATACAGACGATGAAATGATCAAAGTGGCTGGATTTATTAGGAAAATTAGGGGAAAAAATGATATTTTATCATATGAAAAAGTAAGATCTTGTTTACAGTCTTTAATCATATTTCACAAAATATGGAATAACTGTTGAAAATTATTGGAAGCTTGCCAATTCAAATCATGAGTTTTCAACAGCATTCATGCTTCCGAACCAACCAGCATCAAAAACTTCAGAGTGTAGTATAGTAGTATGCCTTTATATGTGGGCAATAATTATAGGAAGACCGTTACCTGGTTATCATATTCCATCATTAGAAAATGAAAAAGACTTTTTGGTAACGTTGGAAAGAATCATTGGGTCAATTCTAACTGAATTTGATTGATGGTCTGAGAAAAGACAGTCATAATTGTCTCTCATGTCATTCCTCACATGAGCCATTCAAATATTTGTAATTAGAGCTTTTTTTCATATCTTTTATGAAAACCATTTCTTGTGTAAATATGGAATATCGAAACAATTTTATAGAGAGTTTATGTTTGGTTTATAAAAGATACATTCATTTATGTTTTAGTAATAGTTTTTAATTCCGTCTCATGTTTCAAAAATATTTTCAAAAGGATTTAACCGCCAGGAAGCCCCCGTGATGTCACGTGATCAAAATTATGGACTGCATGCTACTGAAACTGGAGTCGAATATTCAATCTCTTTTTAGGGCGTCGAGTCTTTTGTATGGACTGATAACAATCACGCTTGAAGGTTAACGAATTTGATATAGACTACAGAATCAATTTCTTGCTCTTCCTGAATCCTAGACTAAGTTGGACTTCATCCCAAGACCTCCTCAATAATTTTTGGTTCGTGATCAACTAGACCACACCACTTTTCTGTCGTTGATAGTGTGTCAATTGTGTTACATTTGATATTTTTATAGTCATCCTTGACATGAAAAAACATGTTTCCTTTATAATTGAAAACACTTACCAATTCTATATCATTTATTACTTCTATAGTCATAATATTAGAGACGAAAAATTAAAATATCCGAATTTTATTTGGTCTTTTTTTTATCAATATTCGTCACAAATTTTATTTTAAATTTCCATTTGGCCCCTTCCCATATTTCAAAAAGTTATGAACTGTACCAATCGAGGAAACATGCATATTTTAATTGAAATTAAACATTGAAGATCACAATACAGATGGAAGACTAATATCTAGAAATAAAACGAAATTTTATACGATTGAGATACTACGGCTACGAAAACTGGTACTTAATTCTTGACAAAATGATGCACTTTGTGGCACGAAATATGAAAAATGTTTATTTTTCTATCGTACTTCTGCTTTAAACAGATATGAAGATTAAACCTACACGGGCACCAAACCTTAAAAAACCACAACTTGCCCGGGTAGATGTAAGGATTAAATCTTCTCGTGCACCGGCGAATAAAAAAAAATCAACCATACCCGGGCAGATATAAGAGTTAAATCTGCCCGGACACTAGTCATTAAAAAAATCGCAACCATCCCCGGGCAAATATAATGGTTACTTCTGCCCTGGCACTGGTCAATAAAAAAAAACCATGCCCGTACAGATATAAATGTTAGATCTGCTCGGTTATCAGTCAATTAAAAATGGCAACTGTACCCGGGCAGATATGAGAGTTATATTTTCCCGCGCACCAGTCAATAAAAAATATGAACCATGCTCCGGCAGACATAAGCACTGAATCTACCCCAGCTGCTGTAGCGCCCCCCAGATGTGGTGAGGTTCAATATAAGTGTAAATAATTTGATAATAAAAATTGATAAAAGCTTGTTACCAATGCATAAATGTAAGTGATGAAGAGAAAAAAGTTTCAAGCAGGAGTGGTTGCTTCAAGCGGACGAAAAACCCATTGGTATGGTTTGCAGCCTATGTCTACTAGAGAAAGTTGCAAATGGACAAAGCTAATGGCAGAGGTGTTATAATCTTTGTACCCTTCGTTTACTGCAATGTGCCAAGAATTAAACGCTTCAAGCGATAAGTTATCGCTAGTTCCAGATGCCTCCCTTGGATATCGTATCAAGAATAGATTTGTTATATCAGTAAAGAGGTCAATCTTGAAATCAGAATCTGCTTCAACATAATCTTTGGCTGCATTCAACTCCATTGGTGATAACTAAAACGGCGGTCGATTCAAAGGCTTAATTTTCCCTCAACGTCAATCTTATGGTCTTCAGACTTCTTTGGCGGTAGCCCAGAAGGAAGATCTTCTTGAAGCGTGTTCTCGTACCTTTTCGATATCATTTCAAGTTTCATATCATTTTCTTTGATATTTTAGTCCAGCACACCTTTTACTCCATTTTCCATGAACTAGTTGATAAACGTGGAAGCTATCCGATGGTCATTTTTCAGTATCTGGCAAAACTTCTGAATTCTTAAGTTCGTCACATTTACAGGTGATTCTTCTTCATCATCTAGTTAAGAGGAACTTTTCACATCTCCGAGGTCCACAATCCGCATGTCGGAATCGACTTTTGGATTGTTAGCAATTTCCGATGCCAAACCCAAAAGAACATAATATCTTGAGTCAGCAATGCCTAAGTTATATTTATAGGTACGAGTACCAATCTTCATTGTTCCATTGAGACCCACATTCGAAGAACTTTCATCAGAATCTTCTCTCGAATGCTGGATGGTCACTTTTTCATGTTTAACCTTAAAACATTTGGCAGTGTCGATCTACGAGTCTATTTGATACACTATTCGTAGTACACCTGTCGTCCATCAATATTCTGACTTTAATATAATTCATAGTCTCATTTAGAATAATGAGGGGGAATCTACTGGTATAAATCCTGCAGTAGAGGCGTTGTAAACATGACCACGACACATTTTCTTTGAGGTAATATTCTAAGAGACGTTAAGGACATTTCGATTCTTTTCCTCTCGCAGACGCTTCCATTGTTAATGTACGTCTCAGATCTCACTGACCAGACTGGCAATTTCACTCTTATCAGGTCCAACTGGAGTGTTTCTCCTTAGTTTTGCTGGACCCACCCTTTTTTCTAAATCTGTCCGGAATGAGAGGAATTCTTCACCATATAGCATCACTACATGTCATCTTTTTCTTATCACCATGCTTTCAACGACTACATCCCTTCGTGTAACACAGAAAACATGCATTTTTATCGATGTATTTATGTCTTTGAGATTGATCATAAGCTCCCCGAAGATTTACTTTAAACAATCTTCCTCAGTAGTATGTTTTACTCTCAAGAATACCTATATCTCAATGTGTATGTACTGAATTTGATGGCACTGAACCATATGTACCGTAAAATCCTGCTCCATTTATTTCACAGTCAACATTAAGTGCAATTCGAGCACCGGCATTCTCATTTTAGGTCCTGATTTCAGTAACTTCAACGTTATTTGCGGCTTCAAACGAGCACAGAATGTGTCTTCCTTCTTATTCTCACTGATACCTGGTATGTCTATGACAATATTGCGGGAGTTATTGAGATACGTAGAGGAGCTAGCCTTTTATTGTAGTTCTCAAAGTTTATCTAGTGATTGGCGTATACTATCTTGCGGAATAAACTCTCTTCGCACAGCGTTTTAGAAATCATTCCATTCACCTGGGATCCGTCCGGATTGCACAAGCCTGAACCTCCAATTTGCAGCATTGTCTTTCATTAACGTTGATGAAAACTATTTTTTATGTAGTTTGTAATTTAATTCCCCATATTACAGAACTGAATCGGATTAAGACGCGCCTCAAATTGACACATCCATTCTTTAAAAGTCACTGCATCACGACAGCCGTCAAATGCCTGTGGTTTATTTGGCTTAATAGAAACCATTATTCAATATCAACTTTCTTTGTATAGATCTATCTGTTCGGGATATCCCCACTACTATAAAATTTATACTGATTCATTATACTTACCCTATAAGGTACGTAGATTTTTCTTTTACTAACATGCAACGACCAGTGGCCTTTCCATGTATGTCAGTAGCCGGATTCACCCTAACTGGTTACTCGAACCCGTGACCCCATCGGTCAACCTAACGAACAGAAAATAAGTGGAATATCATTATATGATTATACGTGGAAGCAGATCAAAGTCTTGGAAAATTAGTACTTACTCTTCGAGCAAGGGACTACTATTTGGATTTAGTTGATACAGGTAGGATAGTGAGAAACAAACCTGGACGTCATTACTTCACTGACATTGAAAACGGAATGTTGTGTATTTTATCATGCGCAGTGACAACGACCAATGGATGTCATGGGGAACACCTAGGATTATTCACCACGGATACATACTCATATTCCTTTGTATATAAGAAAGACTTGTGCGGAATCGATGGGGCGAAGTACAAGACAGAGAAAAGAGTGGAAAGCGACATATTCCCATTCTTTTTCTTGTGGCCAGAAGCTGTTGTAACGAAACAGAAATACTGTCCCGTACTAAATGTGGTGATAACTGTGTTTTATCTTTAGCCGTAGTTTTCGTCCCTGTTGAATGAGGGTGGAACGTTATTTTAGAAACGCAGCATATTTTGAAATTCGACGTATATTTGAAATTGTTGGTTCCATATTCTTCACCGTTTCATCCATTCTTGTTGCCATCCTTTTGGAATTAGACCACTGTTTGAAGAATGTATTGAAGTGCTCAGAAGGTGATGCATCAATAACATTTAGACTTCCAAACCTAGAGAGGTCTCATACCACGTCATCTAGTAAATGTAATTTCAATGTGTAGATTCCAGTATCACAATGCTTCTAAAATTTTGTATGCATTGCAATTTTAGAATAGTTATACTGTCCCCGGTGTCAGCTATCTATTCCTGTGACCATCCGAGGGAATTATTTTCGTATAGAAAATATTGCAATAATGTTGTGCAATTTGTGAAAATGTTTGTCAAAGGAGAATCATGATGGTAACCACTGACTCTATCGACATATCCTGCCACAAAAAGGAAATCATATCCACACATTTATAATCTTCTCCCGCCTCCATTCCTAGAATTGAATTACTTAGGAAAAAACGTTTCAGCTGTTGGAATTTATCCCTTGTTGAAAAGTCACCATGAAAACCGGGTGCACCGAACTGGTATTTTATTGCAGTGAGGAGTGAATTACAAGCCTGCTAAAACGCCACGCGCTTTATCCGAAATTGTTTCCCTTGCTTCCGTTTGTCCACATTTTTCATAGTTAAGAATGGACCTGATATATATGTCATGAAACTAATCTTGATTGCTTTAGAAGTACTGACATGAAAGTTATGTAATGGTTCATACGTAAAACTTGAGGACACACCTGGAAGAAGTGAGTGCGGATGTCACTTCTCCAGCATCTCCAGAAATGGCACCCATGCTGCGACAGAAATGTCCTGCGGAATTTGTTGTTCTTCCCTTCGTAAACAGTTCTTCTCTGCCATTGACGACGATGTATTTGCTGGTTTCTTCAAAGTTGTGACAACATTCCTTCTAGTTCGTACATATTCAACGGTTCTAGGAGTCCATAATTCAAGTATTGAACCTGTATTGAATTCGGTTAAAGTTGTCACGCATCTCGGGCATACACGTGTGGTGGTAAAGTTATGTAGAACTTCATACATGTCTTTTCTTTCTAGTGTGTCACAGCAGTATGACACTATGGCAGGGAATCAATTCCATCCCATATTGTTGTTTATTTATCGTCAGTGTCTTCGGAAAAGAATGTTGCATTCACCACAGTTTCGGAATGGATGAAAACATTCACTATTCCATTGGAATTCGTATGTATTGAATACGGGAACCAGGACATGAAACTGCGGTGTACGGAAGAAAAAGCAGTTCAACTAGAGAATGAACTACTGAATTATCATTATCGTTAATGTTACATGGGCCAGAATCTGTTGCTTGTGCAAGATTCTGTATTTTACCTGGATTGTATACTGCAGTACGTGCAATCTACTGTATATTTTCTACCATGCACAGTTTGTTTCCTTGCAGTACAGTGTAGTTTAACTAAAATGATACCATAAAAAAATGAACGAACGTGCAGTACATCATCATATAAATCATACGTAATATGACTAATTTTGCAGTACACCACTACACAGTTTATTCAAAATATGTAGTGAGCTCTATTTGTACTAAAAAATGGGCCTACATTTTATGTAGACCAGTGAATGATTTGTCAATCACGAATCTCCGGATACAGTAGTTACGTGAATGATTTCAGTGACTTGTACATTCATAC
>JAULBU010037474.1:0-35106 GCA_032358235.1 Odonthalia washingtoniensis | reverse complement strand
TTTAGCAAAGGGTCTCCCGACCATCAGGCCACGATACAGGGTGGTTACTTTTGCTGATTGCGTACCGATTTTATACAGCACAACTTACAGTTTTACAGTGCATTCCTCTGCCGCCGTCCGTTTAGCATACAATTACCGGCACGGCAGCCTAACGAGTAAACACGGGGATCTCTCTTCCCATCACATTCTAAAAAAGGAGACAACTTTATCTTGCACTCATCGTTAGAGTTTCCACATTAGGTCAGACGTAGCTATACTTCTCAGACTGAGAGCTAGAGGCGACAAATGTATACACGATCTACAGAGACTTGAGTCATGTAAAATGCATATAAAAACGATAAAATTTAACTTAAACAGCTTCTCATCCGAAGAGGGTCTGAAAAACTTTCGGTTCTTACCGACGAAAATTCAGAAAGTTGCAGAAATTATGGACTTTTCCGGAAGCAACGCCAGTTCAAGCTATGCGTGCGATAAATTAACGGTATGTTTCCAAATTCCAAGACGTTTGACAGCCCCTTGTCTATGGCTTGACCTAGAGCCGATATTTGGTATGCGTTTATCGGTTCTATCTAAGGACTTTTGGGAGGCAGTTACGCCTTTTGTTTCCAACTGGGATCATGTTCTTACATCTTTCAGGGCTGATTTAATGATGGCGCGGGTGGAAGCCTATGCTTCATCTATCGGGGAGCAGGGAACAATTTTGCCACAATGCGTGGGCTTCATCGACTGCACGAAAATAGATACATGCAGATCAGGAAGCCTGGGAATAAATCAAAGGGCATGCAACTCGGGACACAAACGGTTCCACTGGTAAATTTACTAGACGATAACAACTCCTGACGGGCAAATATTTCATATGTTTGGCCCAGAATCGGGGAGACGGCATTATCTCACTCTTTATCTGGAGAGTGGTACGGACAATGTTTTAGAACAATCCCTTCATGTTTAAGGGCATCAGTACTATATTTATGGTAACCATGCTTATATTTTACAACCATGGCTTCAGGTTTCATTCAGTACAGTTTTTGTGACTCCGGAACAACTGCTGGTAAATAAGACTATGAGTGCGGTTAGAGTCTCAATGGAACACTCATATAAATATAAGAAGCAGATGTGGTCCTCAAAAGATTTTAAACGGATTTTAAAAGTCCGTTCTGCACCAATTTCCCTCATGTATAAAGCTTCTGCTATTCTTTGGAACTTCAAAATATGCTTCCAACGAATTGGGCAAATTCAAACAGCTTTTAAAGTAGATCCACCAACTATAGATTGTTGCCTTCAAAAAAATGATGCACAATAAAACAGGAATTAGGAATCGCTATTTGATTTTCCTATTAATTATTTTGTAAGAGCTGATAATAAACTTAACATCTCTTTGCGCTCTAAATGGGACGTATATCGATAGTCACTGTCTAAAAAATGACGGCGTACCAATAATTGAAAGCTCTTCTCCTCTAAACGGAGACTATGTCCATTGAATTCCTGATCACGATTTAATCGCTCACTAAACTTTCTTTCTGATTCCTGCCGAAATTGCATCATTTCCTCTTCAATTTTAAGTATTTTCGACTCATAATCAGACATCGTCTTATTCGTTCATCGAGCAACTGTCTGTCTGCTATGTCTGTATGAAACGGACGCCGCCTTGATGCAGATCCAGAAACTGAATTTGTTCAAGACGGTGGTGTAATTATTTCACTCTCATCCCTTTCCACCAAACCTCTGACAGCCCTATTTCAAATTTCTCCCCCGACTTGTCGCAGCCTTCTGTCCATTGTAGTTCTTTCTTCCCTTTCAGTCCTCCTACTCTCTTCCGTCTCATCTACTGCCAACACTATGTCATCCAACAATTATTCCCTTTCCCCTCTGATCTCAACAATACCTGAAGCCGTTTCGTTTGCTCTCCTCGCGACTCGATGGTCCACCACCTCTTTTTTATCGATCATTTAAACTCATCTACGTGGGTTTCGTTGTGGTGGCCCATACATCATTCGACAATTGTGAAATAAACCGTTCTAATACATCCTCGAATCTATATTGACGTTCGCCATGTCTGGAGGGGTGAGCCTTTCCGAACACAGCCGACTTCAATAATATTATATCCCATGCGTTGTTCAATACGAGACGTTTCTTCCGTATCATACCGCTTAACTGTGTCATAGTCTCCCCACCTGTTATGTCTTGCGGAACAATATTCGCATCTCCACCCATTACCTTGTTCGATTCAATATGTTGACATCCAGTTCCGTTTTCATTAGAAGAAATTGGATAAGTCATTGGTAGAATTGTCACCGTAGTCCTTGTCCCTCTCCTCAGTTTCCGTACCAGTACTTTAGTGATGGTAGTGTCCCGCAGGCGCTGTGGTGGTTCGTGATGGTAGTGTCTCGCAAGTTCTGCGGTGGATTGTACGTAAGTATGCTGTGTATACTGAGGGGAGGTTGAGCGTAATGTTGAGAGGCGGCCCTTGTTTGTTGTTGGCGTGTGCACGCGACGCGACGGGTGAGGAGAATTAGTGGAGGTTCTTAATTTTTTGCGTGAGTGCAATTTTTTCGGATGTTTCGGGTTCGGTTTTACAAAACACGAAAAAGATTTCATAACGGCGATTTTTATTGGCTTCCCCAAGCCATTTTAAATTAACTTACTTTGAATTTAAAACGAAAAACTTTTTCACTTCTCATTTAATGAGACGTGATTTTTCTCATTTTTCATAATTCACTAGGGGCATCTCTAGTTAGGCCTTGAGTTTTGCATTGTTGAGTTTCAAACTCAATGCATAGCACCAGTTAATAAAGTACTTCTAAACGGATATTTTTACTGCAAAGAATACAGACAGTAAGGCGTTGAGTTTGCTGTTGAGTTTTCTGAAAAACTCAAAATCAGACTCAACGTCATGTTTAGGTACGCCATGGAAAAAACAATTGAAAAACGCTATGGAAAAATTGACCAATGAGAAAATTTGGTGAAACATTGCAGAACTATGAACAAGAGCATGTTGACAAAAAACAAGGAAATAGCTGTGACACAGGTAAACAGAACGTACAGTAATGTACAGTTAGACTGTAAATTAGAGTAATGAAACAGAACGGGAATAAGTTACATATAGAAATTGTGTAAGTGGAGGGGATCGTAACCAGTATGTAACCCGGTAACGAAAATGACCAAAGAAAGTTTTTTTCAATTCCACCCGCATGCCATTTTTACGTCCTCACGCTTCATTGCAGTATAACAATCACGAAGATATCTTTCGTATATTTGCAAATAAGACATACTAAACGCGTCACTAATCTGTCTATTTATCATTCCGTTAGTGACCCTGGGTTACTGTTACAGAAACGTATCAAGTCGAAACATTGTCGAAGCGGGGATATGCAAAGTATTGATGTATACCAACCGGTGCGGCGTAGAGTAACATTCCAAACAACGCATGACATAATTCCCGAATGTGAGGAGGAACAAGTACATCATAATAGGGACATTACAAAACAATCACAAACAATTACAACTTCAAAAAGTAAGTTGACAGTCCACGAATTTATGACGAAAATGAAATGAAAAAGACTAAAGAAAGCAACGAGAAGGAGTTAAACGGGGCATTGATTATAATAGCTGTGTAATTCTTACTGGTGTAGATAACACAGTACATACCCAAAAAAGCGGCAGCAAAAGATGAAGGGGTGATAAGGAAATAGCAGAAGTCGGAGTGGATGAAAATCTGATAGAATTATCGATCTGGAAATTGAACCGGAAAGAACATACGATTTAAAGAAAATTGTAACTGGTAAAATTGGCAAGAAAAGTACTAAACGACCACATGTATGCAACGAAACAAAAAATGAGGGAAACACGTCGCAAAGGTTGAAATGTGTAAAAAATTAATATGTTTCTAGGTCAGAAGAGACAGGTTATGGCGCTAACAGTGAGAAAGGAAAACGTATGATTGGAGACGAAAACTCAAGTAATGACTATCATATATAATGTGATTTAAGGAGTAGAATGGAAAGCTGTGTACATTATAAAGAAGAAAAAAATAAGCATAGGTATAATCATGGTAGAAAAAGAAGCATAGAAGGTAAATAAATAATTACCGAAGCAAAACATGGAAATAATGAAATTGAATTCAATGACATATGCAAAGAAAATGAAGATATGGTGTATGAAGGTAGGATACTCCCTCAAAAGGTCAACGATGTACGACAAAGATTAAGTATTATTTGCAAGACGAAACGGAAGTGGTTGATGTGGACAAAGAGACAGTAAAGAAGAGTAAAAAAGAAGGCGATCTAAATGACTGTAACAAAAGTCCATGGGATGGCCCCTTGAATTTATTGCACCGGTTGTTAAATAACGGACGGAGCACAGATATGGAAAATATAACAATTGATAACACAAATGAAAGTGAACAGATTGAAGAAAGTATAGAAAATACTGATCGTTTTACAGCTGGAGAAGACAGTAGATCGAATTTTAATATGTCATTAGTTAATAGTGTTGGACGACGAAGTCCAAATAGAGTCGTACATATAAATGACAATGAAGAAAAAACACGGCTGCACGGGAATGAGGAAAAATTAACACGCGCAGAAAACAATGATATGAGCAATGAAGTAAATGGAGAGGTTGATGAAGGCAATGAAGGAAATATAATAACTTCCGCTAAACAAGTAGAGAAAAACGAGCATAGTGTTGGAAAGAAAAAGAATATTGGACGGGGGAGTCCGAAAGTATCGAAAACGAAAATAATAATAAAGTTGTAGAAGAGAAAAGGAGTGGTCCACAATGGAGCCCTGGTGGAGTTTTAATTCTTCCGAAGGCATGGGTCTCGAAAACACAGAAACTTGTACAGAATGAATAATCATTATGGATAGGTATTGAGAAATTCTGTAGGGAACAATTTGGAATGAAGCGTGGCAAGGAATCAATGAGAAGTAAGTGGCCAATTGTTAGTGAAGATTGTCAGCTCTGGAACTCATGCTATCATGTGGTACAAGGCATGAATAGGACAGGTAATGATCATAAGAAAGGAATTTACAAACTTACTCATGCCGTTTATCAGAGTCGGAGAAGACTAGAAAAAGACAGTAATCCTGGTACAGGCATAACATTCAATTATATCAAAACTGCTGAATATTTATCAATAATTCCAAAATTTGAGGATGTTGACTGCAACGGAGGTGTGAACATTTATAGAGACGAAAAATACATTCCTCTTGTAGGTGTAGATATCGATATGGAATATACGAATTCTAATGCCACAGCACAGCCAGTCTGCAGAAGTAATAATAACGAACGAATAGATAGAGCTGAATATGGAAAGAATAAACAACAAAGCACATGTGAAAGAAAAGGGGAAGGGCGAAGACCATCACCAGTTCTAAAAACTGTTGGAAGGAATTACAGCGAGTTTTCTGTTGACAATAAGACGACGGAAGGAAAAACAGCGGAAAGTAGACCAAGTGGTATTAAATCCTTGAAAACGTAACGCTAATGATAATAATTTAGAAATTAAAAGAAACCCTTCCATGGAATTAATAAGAATTCAATGGACGAATCGAACAGAATTATGAAAGAAGTAAGCAGAGAACAACGTCGAAATGGAAAAGTGGAAAGACTCTATATAAGTTTGAGATTGTTTGAGGAAGGAACAAATTATTATGATGCAATTGTTAAAAAGATAACAGAGCTAAATGATTATTCATCCTCTGATGAATAATAGTGAAAAACATTATTATACTTGTCATGAAGAAAGAAGTGGAAACAGTAATGAAATATTTAATATATGTTTGGAATTAACTGCAAATAATACGCAACATATCATTCGTACAAAATAATGGAAGACATATAATATTGTACAGAAACAAGGACGAAAGTCGTACGTAAAGTGTTTATGTGATGAAGAGAAAAAAGAAAACTACAAACTGCAAACTATATGAAGCAGTAATTATGAATGTAGACGTATGTAAAGAATCTGATAAATATATAAAAGTGATATAACATAATTAAGAAACATGGTAAAAATTCATGATAATGAATACATCAAAATGTTGTAAAGGCATATAATAACAAAACAGTTATTTTAAATTTTTATATAGTAATATAAAAATACTTGTGAAGTATTTTTATGTAAAACAGCAACATTATCAAGTCACAGATAAGTACTAAATTTTTTTTTGTAATCATATTTTGTAAGACAGTCAATACTCAAACATAACAGTACATCCAAATAGAAAACAGTATTTTGCAACTGACATATAACAAATGGACAGATCTCGACATCCGAAATGTTCATCAGACTATGTAACATCTATGCAATCAAAATTAATGAAACAAGGAAATATTGATAATTATGAAAAATATGCAAACGATGTGAAAAAATAATAGTGAAACAGTCAGAAAGGTGTGGTCTAGGTGTATTTCTGGAGGAGGACGTAGATGAAGGGATGATAATAATGGAATATAGCGGTGACAAGTTAAACAAGAAGGAAAAAGACAAGCGGGAAGAAGAATATAAAAATGGAGGAAAGAGCTGACTACATGGTAGCATTAGAAAAAGATATATTAGATGTGTACGGGGTTGGTAGTAAATGTAATGATTGCAAGTATGTCAATCATAGTTGCAGCCCCAATTTTTAGTTGGTTACTATACAGTTCTATGAACGAGCCAAGGAAAATTGGTTATCAGCTTTCCTTTATTCTGTGAAAAAAATAAAGAAGGAAAGCGAACTTACATTTGATTACAAGTGGACAGTTAGTATGGATGAAACTTTAACAATTTGTGAATGTGAATCGAAGAAGTGCAGAGGCATTATCGAAACAAGTTTCGAGAGGTTATAATGGACGTATATAAAGATTATTTTGTAAAATGAAGCATGTTTAAAATGTGAGAAAGTGAACCTGGTAATAGTTAACAATCATTGGATCATTATTATTGCAGTATTTTAATGCTATATGAGAATAATATGAAACAATAGGTTTATGTTTTGCAATAGATTAATCAAATTTACAAAAAAACAATAGAGGTTATATGTAAAACATATAAATATATATTAAATTAAAAATGTATCATAGAACTCTACAACAATGCAATTAATACAACGATTAATTCACGGTAATGAATGGTAACAGATTGTGTACTATAATACCAATCAAAGCGGTAAGGAAATTTTGTATTACGCTATGTTAACGTTATACCATATATACACAAATAGAAAGGGTGGTAAAGGTAAAGCATTTACCTATATGAAAGTTAATGTCATGCATAATGACATGATACAAAACAACACAATATGGTGTACTTATCGTCCGTAAGATATTGCTCATACAGAAAAGTAATATAACAACTTTTAATTATGTTGAATTTATTTTGTATTGCTAATAAGCAAATGTATTGGTCAATGATAGAAGTATGTTATTCATGGTTGTTTTATTATATCCATTATCAGTCAATTTATCAACTGTTAGTATGACTTGAAAATGTCGACGGCTATTGCTTATTATTGTGAATGGTTATCGCAAACATTCTATTATGTATGTTGTATCGTATCATGTCTAGAGAATGACACACATGTACTTGTATCAACAGAATATTATGTCTGTTTGTCATAACAATAACATCTATAAATTATTCTAAATTTGTTATGGCAAGACATGTGACCAGTTGAGGTATCATAGTAGTTTTAATCGCAAAATACTTGGTCTAAAAACGAGATTGTAAACATGTAGCATTACATTAAACAATGATATGTTATGCAAAGTTTATAAAATTTGTTATTATTTTAAAAAAAAATAAATGAACAAATTAGTTCTTATGTAGTAAGATGATATGTTTTCAAACTCATTATTTAGTATGGTGAAAGTGTAAATAGATTAATAATTGTATAGTGACAGTGTACGTAGTAATTTACCGTTCTGTAC
The DNA here is from genome assembly GCA_032358235.1 of Odonthalia washingtoniensis. Taxonomy (NCBI): domain Eukaryota; phylum Rhodophyta; class Florideophyceae; order Ceramiales; family Rhodomelaceae; genus Odonthalia; species Odonthalia washingtoniensis. The sequence continues at coordinate 27,195 of JAULBU010037474.1, read as the reverse complement.
AAAGAATTATAAATTTGAATATAATTACGACCAATATACTTTTGCAACGTGTTCATTATGCTATACATGTACCTGTTAATATCATCAAGTCAGTACTAGAATTTTGCAATATTCACAATTTTATCGTACAGGTAATCATCTATACGATCTTTTACCATACAGATTTTTAACTATACAGAAATATCACCATACTGAAACCGTCATTTAGGAACAGTAATTGATAATTTATATATATCACAGTAAAATGTGTTTATAATTACTTTCTTTTACAGGATTACCGTAATACTTTGAATTTTTTTCCGATACCTTCGACTTCCGTCCGTGCCCAACAACTACATATTATTTTATATCCATGATATAAGCACATCTCGTTATCAACTTTACGCAATTTGACATATCCTCACCGTATTACGTCATGTTACTATTTCAGAACATTACAACCGCACAAAACCATAATTCGATAAATACAGAGCAATAATGTTTTTTGCTTAATTTCTGAACTTGAAAAATAATATAATCGTTCCTTTCTCATAGTACTACATCATATGTCATTGCAACAGTATGGTTGCATTTGTAACCATATCCCTCACAGGTATCGCAAACTAAATGAACATTACGATAACAATTGTATCAAATTCTTCTTTGCATGCCATTGAGCCATCTTCAATTGGTGAGGTTCTTCTCAGCATTATTTTCCTGTTCTATATACCTTGCTACTTACTAGTATTAAACAGTACATATTTCTTTATTACAATAACAGCTATATCTATCTTTCTTCAATTTATAACCCGTTATAGTTTTAATATTGTAGCATGATACTGTTCATTGAAAAGAAGGAACGATACTTCTTATTATATCTTTACTTTTTATATAAATATTACTACTGTGGTATGGTTCTTTCACTTCACTTATTTCCGAATGTTCACATGTACCGATCAATTCACTGTGTTAGTGTTTCAAGACGAGCGTTTGTCACATTGGAAAACGAAATAATGCTCTGCTTTAAGTTCACGCCTTCCATCATCAATTTAATGACATTTCCTAGTTAATGATTTTTGCTTCGTTTCCTCCACATTTAACACATTCCTAATTTTCGTTTCGGATAATTACATATTTCTTTCTAATACTACTTACCTACTCTTCCTAGTCATTTACGATTCATTCCATTGCCATAGTGCTCTACACTACATGATCCACCTTTTGTACAGAACGTTTCTACAATTTACATCTGTCACAATGACTGTCTCATTCTCTTCATTTATCATATTTGTAACATATTTAATTTGTTTAAACTGCGCAACAGATTAATAGAACAACCATATATTTCAATCATCCATTAAGGTAGTCATTTCGATTTTAATTGCAATATTACTATTACCATTATCACTTGCTTCATTATTTTCAGTCATATAGTAACATTCATTACTATATACACACCATTTACCTTCTTATTTATTTACTTATACTTTCCATAACGTACTTACTTCTCAAGTTATCACTATTGTAATTTGTTACATATATGACATTAGTGGTTTCTTCATTACCCGTTCATATCTTTACAATATTGCTTCTTTCGTCATACCTCATAATATAAAAGCATATAGCAAATCATACTACTTCACATGAAATTGATCTCATGTTCTTCACATTGTGGAATTCATAATAACTATAATATTGAATGCACTTTTTGTCAAATCCATCCATTAATTTCAACGTGGTGTACTACAAGATCATTTTGGAGACGAAAATGTTCATCACGATCAGTAAACTGCAAATCTCGCAACATGAATCGTTCCACTTCTTCATCAATGTCTTCTAATGCATCATTTTCCAATCATAATATGTTTAAACGTTTCTCATCTGCAGGTTGTATAACACGGTCATTTCCGTTTTTCATTACGTTTTTCATATTATCAGAATTCAGGTTGTCCAGTTCACCATAACATTCCTTTTTCGCCCGTGTTGCAATATTATGAAGTGTAACGCAGGTGTTCTAAATGCGTATTGTTTCGTGTAGCTCCCATCTTCGACTTTCGCTTCGAAGAACTTCGAATCTACTCTGCAAGATACCAAACAACCTTTCTATATCTTTTCTTACTGATTCTTGTCGAAATGAATATTTTTTCATATTGGCAGTTTGGGTTAGCCATAGGTAGAGCAAAAATAGGCCATCTAGGGTATATTCCATCACCGATAAAGTAGAGTAAGTTATGTACTTCCCCAATTACACCAATGTTATACCCGTCCAAAACTGTCATGGATAATTCTTCCGATAAAACACCTTTGAACAGAGGGTATCTGGCTAGCACATTGAGATCATTGTTTGTGCCAGGTCTGCCACCAAACCATGACCAACAATATAAGTCATGGTCGCACCATGCTTAGCTTTGTATTGTATCCATTTTAGAAACTCTGCTGTTCTGGTATTGTCCTTTACTCGTGCCTGGGCAATTCTTCCAGGAGTAATGCATACAATCCACAGCTCCAATACAACCCGGGAATCCGATATTGTCGTATTTCTGCTCCAATTCCATTACTTCATCTACTGTTGGAAATCTATTGAAAAACCGTGATACGTAAATTACCATGATATCTTGACAAAATTGTCTGAAATAGATACGGGACGATTCTTCAGACATGAACTCACATTCATCAAGACTGTCAGTACAGTTTCCTGAACATAATATTCTCAGACATGACAATAACTTCATGTCTGTAGTGATGTATCTGTGACCTAGTTCATTTTGACGTTGTTTCCAAAAACTGTTACGGTGACGAAGAAGTTCATCTTTTATTTGAAAATACATCGCTCTTGGAATGGAGAATCTTCTTCTGAATATATTATCCGGAAATGTTGAATTTGTATCCAAATACGCTTCCTCCAATTATGATGCATGCTTCAGAAAATGTTTACTTCCATGTATCCTCCCCAATCGTTGTTGCGGCTGATGGTTATCGTTTCCCGTATTTTCACTAGTAAAGCAGGCGAGAATATCGTACTGATACTGCTGCACTGTTAAACACAAAACACGTAAACGCTCAAAATACGTTTTCCTTTTCGCAATTAACGACAGTACTATCTCATTCGTCATTGTTTCCATAACTTTTCGACGTTGGCTCGTACTTTACCCTATCTCAGAAACAAATTTTACAGTTCTACCATTTTCAGGTTTCATGGTTTTTTTACAACGTTTTTGTCGGTGTACATAACTTATTACATAAGTTGCAGCAGAGGCATTTTGTTATTGAAACGTGTCATTAATTGACACACATTCACTATTTTTCTCTTCACCCCATTTCGAGAAAAAATGATTCATTATCTCTGTTTCTAGACAGAGACAGTCTAAGCAACCGATGAGTGATTTACTTTCACAACTCCTATATGTTTCCAATGGTTCCACATTTCTATCGCTACTTATCTCTACTTTTTCTGCACTTGAACAACTCTCATTTGTTGCAATCTTCCCCCTTTCGGCTTCTATAACATTTCGCATACATTCTTCTGCGTCAGTGTCTTCCCCTCTTTCTTCGCAATTTTGCCGTAGTTCATACCGATCACTTCGATTCATTATATTATGTAAAATAATAACAGTTCTTTGTACATACTTATTGCAATCTTGCCCATCCATGATTCTAAACCGATTCTTTACAGACGTAAAAAATATTTCAACTTCTTTTCTTAAATATGTTATTCCTTGTTCATACTTTCTTTCCCTTTCATTATCATATTTTCCATTCAATTCAATAAACATAGGCCAAGAAGGATAATTTCCTTCTACACATAAATAAAGCAGATTGTGTACTTTGGTTGATGGTTTACACTGTATCCTACCTCATTTTCAAGACATAAATCTCCACAGAATATATCATTCGATATAGGTGAATCACTTAGTGCATTATTCTTTCCAGAGTTTGTAATATTGTAATATCAATATTTTTCCACGCCCAACAGTAACCTTCCGCATCTATCCAGACCTCCACTGCATTTGTCTTTCCCAGATCTTTATAATTCTTTCTACTTCCGCTTGACACATGCAGCGCAGAAATATGACATTTCCCCATTATTACACTTCTAGAAAACCAACGCATCCAGGGAATTCTTTCATGGAAAATTGATTCTCGATTCGAGTCAAGTCTTGTTTTGTTGGTGTTTCCTTGGAAACATTTTTCCGTATTCTGCTTTTACAAACTTGCAGAAACATTTCACCACACCTCTTACTTCCCACTCATCAAGCTTGGCACAATGTACATATTTCAATTCGTATTTTCCTGTACATAAACATTGTAGTGCAATTTTGATTATATCTTCATCTGTTATATTACAAGAATTCGGTAAAATAAACATGACTCACAGAGACTCGGTTTTCTGTTCTTACTGTCCCTTCGCATTTAATCGTAAATATTAAGACTTATATTGTATTTTTGTTTGAATATAACATCTGTGTTATTTTCTCTATGCATTTTTCCGTCGCTTTCATACAATGAACGATTCTTGCTTGACTTCGTCCCTTCTTGTTCACTAACATGTTCCATATCATATTCTTCAGATACATCAACTTCTAAAATTTTTTTCAGTTCAGTTAAAGCCTTTTCCTGTTTGTCGTTTATCACATGCTGTTGTTGATGTAGCGTTAAAGCTAGGTGTACTAGTTTTTGTTGTCGTTCATTTTTTTCCTTCTTTTCGTAATATGGAAATCTTCATTTCCAATGGTTGTCATACTCGTTGATTTGTAAATTTGTTCCTTCGTATCACACTTGCGCGTTTATTCACTTTTCAAAATAATTTTCAATTGTAACTTTCCACTTTTCATTTTTCCTCGTTACGACAGTTTGTAAGTTTTCTTTATTTTGTCGCCGTTCTACTTTTCCAAATCCATACAGGTTTTCTGTCATATTTGTTCCACAAATCCCATTTCAACATCTTTCGCTTTTGATTACAGAACCCTACATTCCATACAGTTCATTCTTCATACTTTGAAGCACTACTGTAGTGATTTGCATAGTCACATAATATGTGTAGCCATCTACTTTAAAAGTTATAATCTGCACATTTCGGTCATTGAAGATTTTTATATGACTGTCAAGGTATGGATGTCCCCTATTACACTGTCAATTAGAGGTTGAATTACACACACGTAGAATATTATTTTAAATTTTTGAACAGGAATATTTTTAATTTTAAAAATGAGGCAATTTTGGGAAAACTACTAGAAACGTGAGAAAAGACAAATGTTTGTTTTTATGGATGACATTAATTGCTTCTGACTACTTCTCACTCCAGGCTTCTCCGTACATATTCATGATACGAAGAACACATATCATCCAGCCCGAGCCGTGCTCACCAAACGGGGTATCACCATCCGACGATGTGCACGTCAACGCGACTGATACTGTTGCGATGAACGCACACCGCCATTTTCACAACAATGTGATTCATTTGACAAGTCATCCTTTCTGCGAATTAACGACCTTCCTGCATATGTTCGAATCCTTTGCCCACATGAAAGAGCAAGATCGCGTTCCTGCAGAACGCTACATGATGTTGGCTCTCTCGGCCCCTCCTAAACTTCTCAATCAGTTAAATGAATGGGATCCACTTCTAGCTGCCGTTTGGAATCAAAAGAACACCACTGCCGTCGTCAATACTCAGGTTCAGACTGTGCACTGTATGAAAGGTCAACATATTTGCCGGTATTGCTTCGCTGCTGCTGTTTATATGCATCCAGTCCGAATCAACATACACGCTATGGAGGTTGCGAATTCTCCTACAGTACCAAACTATTTTCCCATGTTATCAAAACGCCGAAAAAGAATTCTAACTCCACAAACGAATGTTGATATTGTATATTTAGATCAATTTGCAGATGCAAATGCCCTTGTATGTCCGACCGGTCACGGCGCTAGTAATGAACGTCCTATTTCTTGGCTGCGGAGTTATATCACACTGGGGACTGTACATAAGGCATACTGTGATTTTTGGGGTTGAAAGATGAAATTCTACATGACGAGGTTGCACCACAGTGGTGGTAGTGCTGCTACATCTGATGCGCCGCTCGAAAAAGATTCCTTCACTAAATTTTGGTCGACGATCCGCCCGACATTACGTAGCACCAAACCAGGGAGCGATTTATGTGAAATGTGTACCACTCTCACCGCCGGCGCACATAATGCACCGGAACATACAACTAGGGACTCATTACTTGAGACAAAAATAAGGCATAGCGAGAATGTCAACGACTAATTCCAACACTATAGAAGATTGCAGAATGCCACTCAAGTGGATCCGAATGGTGACATTATTCACTTAGTCTTTGATTTTTCTGAAAAGGTATTACTGCCCTACCTCCTTCCGAAAACATGGCAGCTTCATTTCGTGACAGGTCTAAAGATTGATATGCCAAACTCACAGACATTTATACCTTACCTGAATGGCACTGGCCAGGTGCTAAAACTTTAAACCAAGTTTCTTCAATGCTAGGTCATTCTATCGCACTAACGAAAATTAAGTCTCTTTTCCCTGTGGTGTTCGAAAACTCCTTTTGTACGCTGATAATTGCGAAGGTCAGGATAAGAATCGGTACTTGCTTTGGATTTTTATGAAGAGAGTCATCATTCAACTTGAGGATGAAATAGTTCTACATATCTTAGTGGCGGGGTACACCAAAAACCGTTTTGATGGTGCTTTTGGGTTTATTAAGAGGCGAATGAAGACTCAGAACGTCATGAACCCTAAAAACATGATGATAATTGTGAACAGCAGCACCTCAAGTAATGATGTTATTTGTTCGGCAGATGTGCGTTGGGTTTCGTGGAATTCTATACTCGAGAAGATTTTTATGGTACCCTCAACATTTTGAATAACACGCTATCACGTGTTTAAGTTTCTAAAGGACGAGTTGTCAATTTTGTACTTTGAGAAACTATCTGGAGATGCAGAATGGTCTGTAGTTCGTCTGATGAAGCTGACGGTAAAACCGGAGGACGTGCGCCAGTTTACGGTGAATGAATTCACCAACCACAGTTGTTTGGACCCCATCATCCAACTTATGGATGTTTCGGCTGCAAACGAAGCCAACCGTAAAGCGTACTTGCAGAAAAATATACTCCAGAGGTATTATAGTAATGACACTTCCATGGAATCAGTATACTTTGCCGATGGGACGGATTGGAAAGACCCTATCTAGTGTCAGCACTATATAAATAGTGTAAAGTTGATTTTCTTCGGATTGCGTGGAGCTTTTTGTAAACGGTCTTTTCGCTCATTCGGGTCCTTAGAACAGCTGTCATGTTGATTTTTAATGTAAAACAGTAAATAATAATCAAAATTAGATTTACTCGGAATATGCTACTGTACATAGTTTAATGGTTACACATATGTGACTATGCAAATCATTACAGTAGTGCGATAATATTATTATGTAAAGATATATTATATACCTTTTCCTATTTACTTTACCAATCATGTTCCCACACGTTTCTCACTTCGGCCTTAACAAATATTCATTTTCTCCCTATATGTATAACAGCAATGTTATACGGCATTGTCACGCTTATCCATTGTACATCATGTACACATTCTTTCCGTTTTCTATACTCCCCTTTCTTTTTTTTTACTGTACATGTACACAATATGTTTCCTGAATGGCTATAACAATATTACGTGTACAACTTTCAACATTGCACAACTGCATTTGTAGTGTTTTTATAAGAATATTTACCATAAAAAACTCTTTCTCATCCTTTTCGTTTACGTGTTTCAGCTCACTGTTTGTTTACTTTGGAAATTAATTAATAAAAAAACTCAACGCCTCCTAACTGGAGATGCCCTAAACAATAATCCTCTATTCACTTAGATTTTTTTTTTTCAATCGAATCTCTGAATCTTCAATTAGTTTCACCTATACTAATTAGTTAGTGATACTAATTCACCAGTGAAACTAAATGAACTAACCGGTGTAGTTTCACAAGAATCTTGTGAAACTTCACCAATTACTGTAATGTTTCTTGCTGATACAAAATCAGATTCTGATTTTGTATGAGCTAGGAACATGACACTGTACATTACAATGCAATAATCTGAGTCTTGATACAGTGTCATGTTAGTACAGTATATGACACGTGTACAACGGTTTTTTAAAACATAAAATAATAAATTCCTAAATAAATAGGGAAAGGAAAGGATAGGATTTTGGAAGTATTGACGATGACGCACATGGAGGTGCATCGGTATTGTATATCTAAGAATTAATAAATGGCGTCAACAATATTTCAAAAACGACCAAGGTTGTGTTTCGCATTAACGTTCGGGACGTTACTAACATTTATACCGATATCATATATGTTTGAAAGCAACAGTACGAAACAAAATCGACAAGCAAAACAACAGAGACAAACACAATCGCAACAATTGTATCATAATTCTATACAATGTGCACCGGATTATCATTCATGTGGATCATTACCAGCACCTACATCGCAGTTACCATGTTGTAATGCACAAAGTTATTGTTATAGGAGACAACCATATTTCTCACAATGTCGACCACGTACAGAATTACATTTATTAAAAGTATGTATACCTTCATGGACATCTTTATGTAATCAATATGAAGATATACCATGCTGTTCACCTTTGCATCAATGTATATCAATTACACCAATACATTCATATTGTATTCCAATATTACATTTATATATTTAATATTATCATCATTTTTCAGCATCATTTATAATAGCAAAACGTTCTTCTGTTCTACTACTACTATTATTATTATTATTATTATTATTATTATTATTATTATTATTATTATTATTATTATTATTATTATTATTATTATTATATTTATTATTATTACTATTATTATCAGTATCAGTATCATTATCATTATCAGTATCAGTATCAGTATCAGTATCAGTATTATTATTAGTATTAGTATTATTACTATGGATATTACCATTTTTACCAACACCTAGAACCATAATCAAAATAGCTGGTATAAATGCAGCAATACCACCAATGGCTAAAACTGAACTTTGGTTACCGAAAATTCTTATAATTTCTTCTGCTGCAATGGAAACAGCAATTTCAGGAAAACATTGACTTAGATTAAACATAGTGTAATAAACACCTGCTCTTTGGGGTGCAAATCTAGCAACACTTTCACCCATAAGACTCCAAGGAACAGTCATAGTAACAGCCCATGCGACACCAGTAGATCCGAAAACCAATACTGCGATCCATGCCATCCATCTTTCATTGATGAATATCGTTGACAATAATGCGAAACTTAACATGAATGATGAAAATACGTATATGAAATGGGATGAAGTTTTTTGTATGATTAACGGTAATAAAGGTGCTGTTACCATAGTTACTACTGATTGTAATGCTAAACCGAGGTTGCCTGTTCTTACTCCAGCATCGTATATTAAACGTAGTTGTGATGATGGCGGTGATTGAGGTGATCCGTTGTATACTTCAGCTCCTACCCATGATGTACCAAACACAAATAATGTAAACCATGCAAACCATATAAAGCATTGTATGGTAAATGTATGCCAAAACGGATATGGTGCTAATAATCCAGCTTTCCAAAATGAAATTTTCTCATTTTCTTCATCTTCAATTCCACCACTGGTGGAATCATTAATGTCATAATCAACGCTTTCATAATCATACCCTGTACGCTGATCAAGAAGTAAAGGAATTTCTTTTGTAGATAACACCGTACATGACATAGTGAGTAAAAGAACGACTGCAGCAAATGAAAACAAAGCTTGTAAATCTGTGGTGAAAATTAAATTAAATGGAAACCATGTTGCTAATTGAACCGAACCTAAAATACTACCTGAGAAATTACCGATACCAGTAGCCATAGCGAAATAAGCGTTGCCTTTATTATGTTGTTTAGTAGGTACAACATCAGCTAATAGTGCTCTTAGAGGACCTTGTGCACTGTTGATTGAAAAATCTAAAAGCCAGAATGATAAAACTGCAATAAATAAACCATATCTATGACCACCTATTTCCGCAGCATACGCAAATAATAATAAACAAATACATGAAAATGACGATCCTAAAATAAGGAACGGTCGACGTCTACCTAAACGATGTGAACATGAATCTGACAATATACCAACAATAGGTTGGACTACTATACCAGCTATGGGACCAGCTAACCATGCGTAAGATACTAGGTTAGGTGATAACTTTAATTCCAGAAGCGTTTTTGTTACGTAACCTACTTGAACAGCCCATGAGAATTGAAGTCCTATTAATCCGGATGTTAGTAGAAATAATTGTAAACGGGTAAAGTCTTCACGTGCTTCTTGCCACTGTGGCGGTGAGGGTGAGGATGAAGCTGAAGGGGCGGGAGGGGTTATGTGATTATGAACATTGTTTGGTGGTGGTGTTGAGAGATGTATGTGCATGTTTTCTTGTAATTTTGTTCTTCTTTCCGGGTTAATGTTGTTGAAGAAGTAACAAATTTAAAACAAAAAAAAAAGATTTGTTTCTACATATGAATGTGATCCGACTTAAAATGTTTATGGACACGTGTACATGAAATTAACCGTATCTTTTAGATTCTCTGATATAATGAAATTCACTAGCGAATACTCGAATATCCAAAAAGTCATTATTGCTGCTATTATTCCAACATTGACAATGTTTATTATGATCATTTATGTCTACAGCCCATTCCTTTTCCATATCATCATCAATATCAAATTCTTTAATAACAACTGAACAATTTATATCTTCAATTAATAGACTATTTAATAATAATGATGTAATATGCAAATTAAAATCTTCATGTTTGTCATATTTCACATCTAATCTTACAACCTCACCATCAATATTTTCAACATTTAAATCTACACTCTGTTCATCAATAAATGTATAATCTCCTTCATCTTCTCCATCTTCCGCATAATTTTCCAAACAAATCTCTCCTATTATATCCCCCTCTTCATTTTCATTTTCATCTTCATCTTCATCTTCATTTTCATTTTCATTTTCATTTTCATTTTCATTTTCATTTTCATTTTCATTTTCATTTTCATTTTCATTTGCATTTGCATTTGCATTTACATTTGCATTTACATTTAAGTTTACATTCACATTTACATTTACATTTACATTTTCAGTCTCAGTCTCAGTTTCATTTTCATCTTCCTCTTCCTCTTCCTCTTCATCTTCATCTTTATTTTTATTTTCGTTTTCATTTTCATTCAAGTCTGTGTCTGGTTCTGTTGATTTCGGTACATACGAATTCGCAGCTTTCCGCAATAAATTGAAATCTCGATTAGTCTTTATTTCTTTACCAATAATATCATCTTCACGATATGAATTAACCTGACTCACACCAGTTGATTGAACCCTTCTTAACGAATCGATCCCGTCCCCATTATCTTCTGTGTCATGTTCTGAACATCTTCGACGTTTCACAAATAATGATATCCTTTTCCTGGGTAATCTCATAGATGATGTTACTCGATATTCTTTTCTATCTGTTGTTGTTGATGATGATGATGATGTCCAGGCGCTTACTATTCTCCAACGTCCTGATGAAAGTGCTGTTGACGGTTTTGACGGTGTTGACGGTGTTGACGGTGTAGTAGAATTCATCGTCGTTGAATCTGTATGAGATTGAGTACGTTGATATCGCTGCATTCTTCTTGCTATGTTTTTTGCAAATGCACATTTTCAAACACAAATGCTGCTATATGCGTTGTTGACCTTTCTGTCCAGTGGTGTCTTCATGAATTTTTATTTTTGCACAAATCATAAAAATAGATTTTGAAATTAACAACTTCATGTCAAATTAGTGTGGGTAGTATAGTCTTTATAGTCAAGACTCGACTACTTAGTAGTCTACCTATACTAATTACAATTAATTAAATTGTAAGTAGTCCTAGTCAAGAAATCTCAGAAAATTTTGGGAGATTTCGTGACTAGGACCGTGAAAGTAATGTATTCGACACTTTTGGGATGGTGACGTTAAAAATAATAAAAACTATCAAAACTCCCCTAAACACCCCTAAAATGATTTTCACCCCTATTAAGAAAACATTACTTTCGCCGTCCCAATCCCGGCTTTATCCTTACAATTTATAAATAGTTTACAATTATTGTTATTATTACCTCAATATGTGTATCAATACGTGTACAGTGGACGTTTCACACTAAACGAGCAGCAATAGTACGCGATACACCATGCATCTGTGATAATACACAGCTGTACACGTGTCGGAGCGGCACATTCACTCCCAGCAATGGTCAACCCCTACAAGAGGGATACCTGAGGCGCATCGAGACACCCTTTGGACGTTCGAAGGCGCACATCGCACACACACTGAAACGGCTCCAAGTTTTCTTTAATAAAGGCACACCTTTCAACAATTTCTCTGATTCTGCTATTTCACGCCACCTTTCACTGTTCTCCCAACAAGATTGTGAAACAATCCGACAACATCCCAACGAACGATCTCAACCAGCTTTGAAAGGTTGTCAAAACCCTTCGTTCATCTGTGACATTCTCATTCAGCTTCTCCGTTTCGGTAATTTCTATTTCTGCCTCTCGCGCAACCACTATGCCTGATTCACCCCCTCACTGATCCGACCAACAAATTGAGCGCAAGGAGCTCGTATCGAATCGTCGCAATCGAACCCTGCCCGGATTCTTCGTGAGGGTGCACTACTCTCTACTCCGTCAAGTCTTTCTACACGTTTAAATTCAGGAAATATAGGGAAAAGCCTATGTTTCACTGGTGATGATGACAGAGATGTCTCCAAAATGCCCTAAGATATCAATCTCGATGCCGTTCCGGTGAATCAATCCAATGAGTAGCTCTGAAGAATTATGGTACAAAATATGGATGTGTCGCAATTTAAACCCACGGAATTGCCCGACAACGGGTCACAGCGCAGTCTTCAACTAATGGACCTGAATATCCGTATGGAAAGAGCGACATAGTATTGCTACCACTGTACATAGACATGAACACTATAAATTCTGCCCATGGTGAAGTGTTGGATCAGTAATGAGAGTATCACCAAGAATGGAAGCCTTAGCCATTGCTGGTACTAGATGAACCGGACCTTAGAACTCTTCCCGGATCTGCTCAAAATGAAAATAATGCAGTAGCAAGAACCATATTATATAACCATTCGGAATTATTAGCCATCATTAAATTGGAATTTGGAAGAAAGTTACGTGAATCGGAAGCCACCACTGCTAGCCAAAATAATCGACTCCATTCCAAATATCTAATGAACGCCATGGATAATAAAAGCAACAATTTTGGAGACTACAGTTACGAAATTGCAAATAGATTATCAATATGCACATCAATACAAGAAGTCAATACAAGCCCGGCTTTCCGCAGTACGTACCGATATCCATACTACAGTTTCAATGACTTACGGCCCAAATTTTGTTAAAAAATTTCTAGAAACTCTTATCGACAGACATACGAAACATTAATGGTATAGGCGAAGACCATGAGACAAATAAAGCTAGATGGTAATGACACCATTAGAAAACATGTTTGGACCACCAAACCATGACAACAGATCCGATAGGTCCGACAATTCCCCAACAGGGAAGCTGTAAAATGACCTTGCACGAATACCATCAGTGTAGAGGCTTTAAAAAGTGCTACAATTAGAGCCAGTTTTTGAAGACTATGAATTATCCGGTCGGCACAGCACCCTATCCCCGGTTGAGGCTGCGCTAAAATAATACCAATATACTGACCCAGCGATGGAACTAGGAATGTACTCAATTGAAACAAATCTTCCCGCCATGTAAATGCTTTTAGCCACCATCTAATTCTGTATTTATCGGCTGATCCAACGATCTTCCATGTACGAAGATAATGAAGCACAGAACATGTACGCGAATACTCGCTGCATGGAGGAAAGACAACTAAAGAGCCATCATTTTGAAATCTCGGACCAAGTCCGCGCCTTGGAGTTCCTTAATCGTTTCTGTTTGGCTTTCGAATCGATTCACGTACATGAAGGCATCGCCATATGACCGTCATTCAGGTTCATGCGCGGATCTACTCCGGAAAATCTGCAACTACGCCTTGCAACTGGTGTAAAAGAAACTACAGATTGGTCTTTTATACTGTCCAATTACCCTATAGTGGTTTACTACCTTCCCCCAACTACACAACTGATGGAAGTTTAGTCGATGCCGAATCGGGTGTCACCATTCTCCAGCAATTACCAACAGATTCCACTGGGACATACGTAAATACTTTGGAACGAAAGGCCTTACGTCATGGTAATTTATTTACACCAGAACGAATCATTTACATGTTTTTGGAGAGCATAAATTCGCACGTCTGCAACAGCATGAGATCCTACAGTTCGGAAAGCCCCCGCTCTGACGTCCACGATCTGGTGCGACATGACCAGTATTTGAAAACGTTGACGACCAAATGCTCAGAGAACCCATTAATTTTTAATGACGCACCATTGGATTCGTCTTCAGCTCCGACTTCGGTATACACTATGGGAGATGCCAAGACCGCACGCGTTTAGGGCGTATTTAAAACCATAATGAAGAATGAAAATGTCTCTGATTAATAAATGATGGAAAAAGTCTCGTTCTATCCCATTTTCTACCAGAAAAAGATGAACACATCATTTATACGTGCCAGCTTTTGAAGAAAAATATGCTTCGATCGTATATTGTCCAGCATAACCAGAACTTTCGTTACTTTCAGACCGCCTCGGATATCCTCTCTAAAGGGGGCTGTGGTCATAATAATAAGAGCTACTCCTGTCCTCCATTAACTCTAATTTCGGTGGTCACTCAAGTTCCATCTTAGAACGCTCCAAATGGCAACGTAACATCACCGCCTTCAGAACATGTCTAAGGGATCCAACTGGGAAACCAAATCTCCTGGAAAACAACCGAACCACTCCTATTACCATTCCCACGCCGTCTGCGGTTTTGGATACTACATGGACCCAGCCAACCAATTTTCCCACCCCACCTCCGGCTCTGTGTTCTATTGTGGCGCCACTATACGATCGGTATTGGATTTTTATACTACGGAAACTACAAGGTCTTCCTCACAATGGGGACAGCACCCATTAATCGAATGACGTTAAACGCCGTGATCGACACCTGCAGAGGGACCAAATTAGTTTGCCTGGACCAAATCAAGACTAATTGGAAAGCTCACCACCAATCACCACCAACTAGACCACTTATCACGGCTCAAAAAATACCCTCCCCGTTGTCGGAAAAATGAACTTTTTTTCCGACTCGGTGACTTGAAAACCTGCGTCTGGTGTGGGATTGTTGAAATTTGGCATTTCCTTTGATTCGTGCACCGCTTGTACTGATCGGGGATTATGAAATATGTATTTCTTAAAGATAACAATTCTGCCATACCATTCCGCTCCAGTGCCAATATTCAACGTAACTCGAGTTGGGATCAGGGTCCTTATTCATCCTCGACTGACTCTGCGCTGGCAACAAATACGCCCCAAGAACACTACTAAAGACTATACGGATTATAACCAATCGGATTTAGGGACTACCGTCAATCTTACCCTGTAGCTTATAGTCTCACCTCATCACCAAGCCAACGTTCCATTCCTCTCCGGATTCCACGGCTGGCTTGGCCTCGATCGCCGCCTTACACTACTTTACCGGAAAATACTGGTCATCACTGCCAATGATATTATCGACATAACACCGAATCGGCCATTCTAAATTACGATTTTCAAACTCTCTTCCGCTCCGGTTGACATTAAGAAATTCCCGAAGATTGCCCTTGCCTCCCGCCCCGGCTGATATTCTATAAAACTATACAACTGTGACACAGAACGAGCAACGACGGAAAAGAACCTCATCTTCTACAACGCCTTCAAGA
The DNA here is from genome assembly GCA_032358235.1 of Odonthalia washingtoniensis. Classification (NCBI taxonomy): domain Eukaryota; phylum Rhodophyta; class Florideophyceae; order Ceramiales; family Rhodomelaceae; genus Odonthalia; species Odonthalia washingtoniensis. The sequence continues at coordinate 11,295 of JAULBU010037474.1, read as the reverse complement.
ACAATGTGAACATTGCCGAATTCCCCGAGTGTATGGACCCCATAAGGGCCATGTTTGAAACGAATACCGATATACAGAAGATTGATGAAGAACTACAATCAAAGGACTGGCTTGTTAACGTACAGGTTGGTGAACGACTAAAACAGAAACAGTTGGAATCACTACAAGCCATCACCCAATTACAAAAAATACGGGCTGGCCACCTCGCTACGATCTCCTCCGCCGAACATCGGATTGACCCGGCCGCAAACTCAATATTTCAGATACCGTACCGCACCGGACCCTATCAACGTGAAACAGAACGAGTTTAATTGGAACGAATAATAAAAGCAGTTCTGAAAGAACCAGATAACATGGGATGGGCTTTCCCTGCGGCATGTGTTACCAAGAAGGATGGAGCCCTCTCCTTTAGAATCGAATGTCTTATCTGGAATACGTTGCTGGCCGAGTCTTTATCCCATCCTTCGGATGGATGAATGAACCGTCTTCTTATGAGATGCCAAAACTTTTCAGCACCGTGGACTCCAACTATGACTATCGCGGAATGGGTTCGCGAAAAAACAGCATTTGTAAACCATCAAGGTCTCTACTGTTTCAAGCGAATACTGTTAGGATTGAAAATCGCTCCCGGTATATTTCAACATGCGATTGACATCATCTTATCATCCATACAGTGGCAATCAGCCTTAGTGTATTTCGGCGACATTATCATTTTTCATCCGACATCGAAAGTAATCTGAAACATGCGACAACCATTCTGAAATTATTATCTGATACCGGCTAATAAATCAACCTAAATAACGCGTTGTTCTTAAAAGAGTCCTTGGAATATTTGGGTCATGTCATTAACCTAGACAAGCTCAGTGTCGCTGCTAAGACCATTTATGCCATTTACGCCATGCAAATTACGTCAACGGCTACCCAACTAAGCAGATTCCTAGTCCTTTGAAACGTTTACCATTGCTTCTTCCTGAATTTTGCGATTGGACTCCCCTGTTACGTGCATCTTAAGAAAGGGAGAGCCCACATCATTTACAAGACTAACCGAATCTGAAATGAAAGCCTTTCACGACCTTAAGGAAACGCTACACTCGCCACCAATTTTGGCTCTACCCCTCCCTGGCACACAATAGGTGGTTTATACTTACACCTGTGACAATCAGATTGGTTATATTTTCATGTAGAGTCAAAGAAACGACATGAATCTTCCTAAGACGGTTTAGTAAACCTATCAGATATTGGTCACGTACGTTGCAACAAGCCAAAACTCACTACGACAAAACCAATAGAGAATGCCTCACAATCGTTTGGGATGTCCAATTACTATGTTAGTACCTTGACGGTACTCATTTCTGTTGAGCCTGACTTTCTGTACTTGGATGATCCCCTCTATCATCACTGTCACATCCATGACACTAGGAACCCCCTCTTCTTCGGGTGTCACGCGTGACGTATAAAAATCCTCCTTCCCCCTTTTATCCTTTTTATGAGTGCTGAACCTTCTCTGTTGACGTCGTATAATACTGTAAACTTATATGTTTAATGTAAGCGTAGAACTCCCTTCCTCTCACCGAGACTATACAAGACAAGTTACGGGACGTGGTGGAGTTTAGCTCCAGATCTCCTATTGCTTGTTCTGTATTGTCCGGTAGGTCGTATAGGCGGGTAATATAACGTAGGGGACCAATAGCGGCGAGGGGCATGTCAAAATAATTCCATCAAAAAAAAGACTTCCACCTTCAGGCATCATTTCACGGAATGTTTGGAAATGTTCCTGCTGGTCTAGTCAGATATCTTCGATATAGTTCTCCTCCATTGGGTATACATGGAGGAATGATTCCACGATGTATGCTAATTCAGTCGAAATAATATTAGACCTGTTGATACATTGAATCATGCGAAGGAATCTCTCGTATTTGGTCAATATTTCGATGAGGTATATACGCGATTGACCAGCACGAGAGATTGGCGGTATAGCAGTTAGAGTATTTCGCTGGTCGCTCGGTTGTACACCAGGGGGATCATGTAGATTCATGATGTAGTCTGGCGTGTTAGTGTGGTTGTCGCGCGGTTCTTGTTGTGGTTGACCCTAACGTTGATTCTGTTACCAAGAGAACTTTATGTTATTATCCTAGGGTCTCAATAGATTTTTCAATTCTTGTCTCAGAAGTCTTGATGATTCTTGTAGTTCTTGTCCTAGAGGTGTTGAAAAGTGCAATGCGGTTGAAGGTTAAGATATTATTTGCTGTATTCAGTGTAAGGATTGTCATTTTTTCGTGATTGGCTAAGTGTCACTGTATTATGTTCGGTCACTAAGGATAGAATCCGGATTGTATAACAACCCCGGTTAAGTCCGAATGGCCGTATTACAGGTGAAGGCAATCTACACCTTGAGTGGAATACAGGCTACAGTAGTGTAGGAGTGGGTAGATTGAATATTTTGATTTTTTTAGTGTGGATAGTCGTACTGACTCTAGATCGTGTATGATCGTACGTACTTAGAGAGGGACAGTTGTTTTAAAGATTGAGTGCTTGAGTGTAAAAGAATATGTCTTTGATGAAGAGTGCATCGAGGGAGAATTATAACACGGAGAGAGAGTAGATGGTTAAAGTAAATAAGCGACGTAGAGAGTAAGGACGAGCAGAGTATGTATTAGTCAGGACGAGCGAGAGTTGATATAAATATTAGCTTGGAGACTTATTTGGTAGTGACATCAATGCCTTTCCGGTAACAATTGTAAAAAAGAATGTTTAATGATTGTATATAAGAAAGCACCAAGGTAATAGGGGGGAGAAAGAGAATGGCAAGAATGGCATTCTTATAGTGGTGAAGAATATCAAAAGCGGATACAAGACAGAGATTCTTTATTGCAGAAGATGTCAAGCTTATAGCATGCACACGTGTCTACAAAAAGTAGAACTGTTGGGTCGCTAGGATCCAATTAAGGATACCTTCTGTATGATCTAATTTGTGTATACTGTATATTATTCGCTGGGTCTGGTGGACTGCTGTACGTAATACTGTATGGTACCATAATTAGTGAGGGTATATGTTAGCTTGTGGATCATGGATCGATTCAGTTTCTCACCCATACATATATAGCGGTGTTAATTTAGAAAGTTTTAAAGAGAAGAATGGCACACGAAACCTCCTGACACTGTCAAAATTCGCCTTCACCCAATAACTCAGCTCTAGGTATGAAAGCGGTAGCGAAATATGAAGGGATAATTAATACAACGAAGGAAAGAAATATTTCATGGCGTATGCTTCCTGTTGATAGAGAACAACTGATCATTGGTTTGTTGCAGATATACAGCGATAAGCCACAGACTTCACTGAAGAAACCATCCCTAAAATTCTACACACTTCATTTAACTCTCTTCAATTTCAAGGAAGAATGCAGACGAATAACTATTTCATGTGAAGAATGGATAGTTGTTTATCTCCCTGTCCCAGTTCACACAGTTAGACAAAATTGGAAAAGGAAGTAATAAAATAAATATGAAAGATACCCTACTTGCATTATACGAGAGTATTGAATATATATTACAGTCACTAATAAAAGTGGCTATGAAATAGGTAACGTTTGAGATAGCAGATTTAAAAATGGTTCGTAGTAACTTCATACTCTCCTCGTATGTGGTGGACATACCTGAAGCCGAATATATGCTAAATATATAGCAAAACACGAACAAAAATTCTGCATGCCGCAGGTACGGCGTGATCTCATGTAAAAATGCACGATCTATCGGCCGTCATGAAAAATTTAAGTGTCTACATGAGTGTATTGAAAATTGTGATGAAGATTTATAGAATAAAGCCTTGAAGGGTATATATGTGTGCACAAAAGATAGAACTAAACTTCATTGTCACTTTCTACTATCTTCATACATTGGTGATTTCCCTGAATGTGAAGATATGTGTAGTGTGAAGAGGAATGATAACACTGTCTCACCGTGTCACAGGTGGCTCATTCCTAAATGTCAACTGCCGTTCAATAGCAATGAACACGAACGGTCGCTAAGTGTTTCAATGAATTTAATACGCTGCTTAAAGAATGATGATACAGATGTCATCGACGAATTGAAGAATTTGTCAATGCTTCCAATTGCAGCTGTCTCTCATAATTTTCCAATGGTCGAGCTGACTCCAGTTGTAGATATTTATGCAATTTTCACATTTGAACCATTTCATGCCCTTTCCCTTGGAATATCCCGCATGATCAAGGAATGTGCAATCTGAATTCTTTCTGATTCTTTCCGATTTTCTACATCAATATTGACTGCAAGTGGGGAAAGAAGACAGTTCAATACAATAAGACGATCTGCTTTAAAAAACATCAACAATTTTTTTATCGGATGTCGATAGAAGTTCCCCTGGATTCAACCCACGTTTTCATTTTTCAAAACATTGTAGTGGTAATAATATTTCTGGTCTTTTTACCGAATCTGGTTTAGTCGGCATCCTGGAAGGTGAAGATTTTAATAGTGTTTATATGGTATCACCGTTCATGGGGTATATCACTGATCACCGTTGTGACAACATTCTGACCTCCCCTGTAACAACGGTATTTACGAAATATGTTGAATTGGTGAAATTTATATGTCGTCTCGATTGTACACCTGGTTGGACGCAGTACGATCTGCAAAAGCTGAAGACAGACATTTGAAATTTTAAAGATATTGGAAGGTCTACATTTGGGGCGTATCAACCGTGAGGAATGGGCACACCATTGTCCCAGGTGATGTAGAGATGGGGTTACTGCATAAATCAAAAATAAGGAAGATATGTTTTGATAAGTTACGAAGTGGTGAAAAGGAATGGGCTTTGGATCTTTTTTATGTAAACAGGTTTTGTCGGCCACCGGGGGAATTTTATGAGGATGATGTAGTCCTGAATGAGATGGATGGAGAGAGGTATGAGGAAGATGTAGCAGAGCAAGAGGAATTCTGATATATTATACGATATGCGATATTAATCAAAATAACAGAAGAAGATAACCTCTAGTATGAGATGAAGGGGAATAAATTTGAAGAAAAACATATCTCATGAATTCAAAGTGGTAAAGAACATGAAACAATAAACTATTTAGAAAGAGAAGGGTGGAAATCCTTATCACTATTTTCTCTTGTAATATCATCACTGACTGTATTTATAAACAGAGTCCGAGGTACATTCTATGTTATCACCATAGTGTTTATCGTCGAGTCCTGGTCCTCCAATTATCCTTTCTTGGGCTCTTACCCACGTCATCCTTTTACTTGCTAATCTAGACTTACTGCCGGAAACTTTACCTCCTCGCCTTCCTTCATTGTCCCTCATAATTATTGCCTTTTGTAATATCATCACTGACTGTATTTATAACAGAGTCTAATTCCCATGCTATGTTATCATCATTGTCTTTATTGTCGGGTCCTGTTCCTTTAATTATCTTTTCTTGGGCTCTCACCCTCGTCATCCTTTTACTTGCTAATCTAGGTTTATTGCCAGATAATTTACCTCCCAGCCTTCCTTCCTTGTCATCCCCATCATTATTTCCGTTTGGAATATCATCACTGACTTCAGTATTTATAGCAGAGTCCAAGGTACTTACTACGTCATCATCATTGTCTTTATCGTCGCGTCCTGTTCCTTCACTTTTCTTTCTTGGGATCTTACCATCGTCATCATTTTATTTTCTAATATAGATTTAATGCCAGATAATTTTCCTCCTCGCCTTCTTTCATCGAAATTATCTTCATTATTCGTTCTTGGCAACTGATAAGTGACAGTAGGATTTACAGCAACATCGTCATTACCACGGTTCTGATTTAATGCTCTTCTGGAACTTTTTCTTCTTGATTCCATTTCAATGTTAAAAATGAAAGACAAAGTCAGCACCGCAAGCAGCTATATGACGAACAATGTCGCTCGTATTTCTTTTAAAGGGGGATTATTAAGAGCTTGCCATAAATCGGGGCGGAAGTACTATTGATAGTGAACCCGGTGACCGTTGGATGTTTGGAAAAAGGTGTACACCACAACGTGAAGGTAACTCCGTGATCGTTGGAGTGAGTAACACAAGTCGTGATATACTATTGATAGACAAACAGGTGACAGTTTGATGTGTAGATAAGAACGTGACCAAAGACGTGGAATAAAACTCCCGTGATCGTTGGAGTGAGTGAAACAAGTGGTGAAATACTATTGATAGATAAAATAGTGTCCGTTGGATGTCAAAAGACTAATTACCGTTGAATGCCATTAATGATTGTTGGAGTTTGGCATGATCTGATATGATTTATTGAGATGACTAAGATTCAAAGATACATGTCCACTGTAAATATGTTCTATAATTATGTGTACAACGGTTAAAATTGATTGAGGAATTTTAAGAAGATCCAGTTTAACATTTTAAATGTGTTTCTTTCTTTAACAATAGCTACCAGATAACAATAGCGATCAGAGATTTAAAACCCCTTCAAAATGGCATCTTCGGCATCTTCAGATATTAACGAATTCAACTCTACCCTTTCAATAATCGCCAACTGCCAACTCATTTATGCAATGAAAACAGACCACATGGAACATACTGAATCGCCGTTGTTCTTTGGTAATGAGCAAGGACGGGCACAGAGAACTTTAAAAAGAGTTTACGGGAAGAGCACAAAAGAAGTTCTTTTATTGATGGTACTTCTAAGAATGTGTCGCAGAACAGCGACACGGGTTGAATTACAAAACGGTGCTGCGTTACACAAGTTACCACTTTCCTAATACCTTCAGGCATACTCCAACAATAATATGAACAAATCAAAGACATATGAATTATCATATGAGCAGCTTTTTCAACACATACGTTCACCACTATATTCAGTAATTAAAAGTAATGAATCACCCAGTGATTCTATTCCATCACCCCCACCATCTTTTATTGATAAATTTCCATCTCCATCTCCTAACACCAGCATATGCAACTGATGTTACGGAGGCTATTCACAATAGTAACCACGACGATGACTTTACTGCATGGGCATCATTACACGAAAATTTCGCAAGAGACTACAACGGGTTCTTATCTTGCTTGGACAAGATGACTCGTGAGGGAGAATGCAAGGAACGTTCACGTAGGGTGGCTATCCAAAATTTTAGGGAGGACCCTACCTGGAAAACATTGGTTGTAGCGGAGGGAGGAAAGCCAGTTGAACAATTATTTTTTCAATTGGACTTACACTTCAATAGCAAGAGAAGCACTCGTGGCGGTAGACAATCCAAAAGAGCTAGAGAAGTAGAAGGTTCATGGACTTCAATGCCTAAAATTCAAAGACATAAAGCGAGAAGAAATAAGAAATGAATGGGCAGAACCAGCTTATTATGGCATTATTATTATGACATTATTAGTATAACATTATTATTTTGTTAATATTATTAATAATATTACGGTTTCTTGTATCCGAAAAGACAACTTCGGCACACCAGCAGCCGTATAACGTTTTTCAACGTGCGTCTTTCCGAAGTGTTATTTCAATTGTTCTTGAATTTCTCTTACTCGGTAGTTATTGAAGTTGAGATCTTATTCACATTATTAGTATATCATTATTATTATGTTAATATTATTAATATTATTTCGCTTACTCGGTAGTTATTAAAGTTGAGATCTTATTCACATTATTAGTATTATTATTATGCAAATATTATTAACATTATTATGGTTACTTGTATTCGGAAAAAAAACTTTTGCGCACCAGCAGGCGTGTAATGTTTTTCAAGGTGCGACTTTCCGAATTGTTAATTCAAAAGTTCTTGAATTTAGATTACTCTGTAGTTACTAAGTTTGAGATCTTATTCAATGAGGCTGATCGATTATTGGTCAGCGTCAATTCTTATTTTTCCCTTTCACTTCCATATGAAAGGGAAACAGATATTTTTATTTTTCTACTGTAATGATGATTTACTAAACTGCAGATTTCAAATCTGTGTTTTAAGCCAATTAAATTGAAACATGTTTTCAATGTGGCAAAAACCAGGCGTCACAAAGCCGACTTTCACCTTGAGATGGCGACTCGTTCTCTAGAACCAAGCAGTCACACAACCCCGCGTCGAAATAGATCATCCTCTTGTGGAAAGCCGTTCTCTAGTCTCATTCATAATAATCATTACACCCCTGAACTGAAACATCTTGCCAACGAGATTGGTGAGTCTCTTCTTGAGTTTGCTGCCGATTGTCCTCTCCCCGACGTCGTTCTCCATTCCTAAGACAACGTTAACCTTCCTGAAAATAATTCGCTTCTTTCCTTGCTCCAGCTATTTCAAAACATTGTTTTTCTCTTCCTTTGCTGAGGCAGATGCTTCTACCATTTACTTCCCCATACGAGCGGAGCTGCTGCACCATGTTTTTCAATTTGTGTACACCACTGATTGCACCTCAATTCATAATACATTGAAAGTGTTGCCAACCTTCACAAGTATACGCGCTGAGGGTAAGTATTTTGGGATTCACGCATTTGTCATCAACATCGTCGATCTAGCAGTCACCACAGATTACTGCCACATATCTCGGCTTCAGAATCTCGACAAAAAGACATCAATGCAATGATTGATTTATATCTGCCTATAACCTGTACATAATTGACAGCGTTACAGCGGCATCCAACGGCTTTCAAATCCTTTGACCCTATTAAATTGTGGAACAAGATATTAACTGATCAGAAAACTTATCTAATTGTTACTGACTGTAGAGAACGCACGTCTCATGGTAACGTCAGTGTCTTCGGAAAAGGATGTTGGATTTCAAGAGGTGGAGTCCCGAATGTATTCTATGTGTGAATTGGGTTTATGGGGCCGAAATAGATATTTCGGTATGAAACATCCATAGTAGACTACGTAATGTGCAGTTTGTGCCAAAAATCTGCATATTATCTTAAATGGGGACGGCATGGGCCAAAAGTGTTTTAATTTCATTAAAGTTTTGCGGAAAATGCGAAGAAAGGATGTGGGCTTTGAAAATAATCGAAATAGTATTTATTCGACACACTGTAAAACGTAAAATTTCAATAAAATGTGTAATAAACTAAATTTAAAACTACTGTAGTAGTTATTAGTAAGAAATTGTATGAATAACAACGAAGTAAAATGATTAAAAAATCTCACTAAGGTGAAATTGAAAAATGGAAAATCTGATTTTTTAGAAACATTTATTGGAAAGTTGCAGGAGAATGTATTGTTACTGAAATAAACATTTTAAGTAAGTCCAATCTACCTTGGCTGGTACAATGTGTGTTTTGCGTATTGTGAAAAATACTGACGACCATAGCCCGAGTAGAGTTCTTCATCAACAGCTATGTTCCTTGAAGGCACAATGCCCATCATCCTATAGCTGGAATAGGATGTTGCTGTTTTGGGTTTTGAAAACACCCTCCATGACACATTTGGTGTTCTTGGTTCTTTGTCCCCATTTTTAGCCTTCTGCATGTCCAAATAACCCGGTAAATAACGACTGTCGTTAATGTGCCGCATTGCACAGAAGTGTGGTGGTACAACCAAAAAGGAATGTTGGTCGCCTTTCTCGTCTGTCGCTTTTACGTCAATCTTGGCAGCCCATTTTCCAAAGTATTTAACCGTTACCTCCAGGAGGCCCACGCCATATGTTCACGCGAGCTGACCTTGTTTACCCAAGTATGTGTACAACAGAGCTCCGTAGTAGAAACCGATGGGTTCATTAGGTCCAAAAATCCTCTAACTGAAAACACCGAGATCAGCTTCGCGGTGTCTAATTTTTGATTTTCGTACCAAAACACACAGAGCACCAGGATCGCAACCAAGAAAGCACCTCGGATCCAAGCTGTGAAACATCGAAGCATACTTTCCACCCCATTGGGATATTGGTACATTCTTGCACTTCTTGAAAATTGTATAGTATTTGTAGATTGTTACAGAGTAGTGCAGAATGTAGTTTGGGAAGGTTTGAACATGCAAAAGGCCACTTGGTGTCTTCCACATATCAACCCTCTTCCTTGCCTTCACTGCATCCATTGCAGTTACAAATCTCTCTGCTGATGTTGTAACTGTGGCATCAGCTGTCAAATCCGATTCCGGTTTCAGTAGCTAACGTGCATAAACCTCCACCAAATACGGTGTTGACTGAGTCACGCAAGATGCATCCTTTCGCAACCAATTAAACGGTGGTGTTTTGTCAGTAATAAACAAGCTCTAGCAACAGATAATGTTCCCGAACAGAAATATATAACCGTATCGCCAGCCTGGAAGAATTTTGAAACCAAGTCCATCACCCAAGACACATTTTTCTGCTCCGGATGGAGCATAGGTCTTCTCTCCTCGTAACTATTCTTGAATTACTATTCCTGTAAATAACTTCAAGGTGAGGAATGCGCGGTATGTTGTTAATGCAATTGGTCCAGCCTTGGTGGTTGCTAGCAATTTTCCCGACATTTGTATAGTCTGTCCTATTGTAAAATTCCATGTTTTCCATACCCGTACGCCAGAAGTGAATTGCAGTCTCCGTCACAGATACATGAGTGACTCTCCGTATCCTGGGATCACATCCATATGTACCGGGGGATCTGACATAAATTGAGTGTTGCCTCTCCATACTGACAGATTTTTCATACTTTGAAGACTCATCACCATTATCACCATCATCATCACCATCACCATCACCATCACCATCACCGTCAGCATCAGCATCAGCATCATCAGCATCAGCATCAGCATCATCATCATCATCATCATCATCATCATCATTTCTCTCTGAAGCCAAATATCGATACCAAGGATTGGATTTCAATGTACGGCAGAATATTTGAACATGCGCACCTGGAGCCATGACTATCTTCATCAGTTTTACCATCTACTTCATGTCTGTAGTTCTGAAAATGTTGTACTATGAGTTTTCCTGACCCTGCTCCCTTCTTGTATTGTACGGAGGATCTGGAAGGATGAAATTGGCCTTTCGCTTCAGTGAAACACCTACCTCAGCTTCATGTGTCTCTACAATATCCATGAAGTCAACATTGTATATTGTACATACGGTCTCTATACTCTTGGTTAAAAACTCCATCGCTTGGACATCCGCTGTTCCAAAATCCAATGAATGAGCAGGGTTCACCATATCCAGACCGTTATCCTCTATTTCTTCATTGTAAACCTCATAGTTTCTTCCCTGCGTTGTGGTTTTTTCGAACTAGTTCCAGTTGCTTTTGATTTTCTTTTATTACTGAAATTCTGTTCGGGACCTGATGCACATTTACGTTTTTCTGATGTGTCATTATGACCACGGCCACTTGATTCGGTTGTACTAG
>JAULBU010037463.1:0-15187 GCA_032358235.1 Odonthalia washingtoniensis | reverse complement strand
GCTCAACTGTAATGAGACACAATCATGTGACGAACCGGGCGTCACAACTGATACAAAATTAAAAGACGGTGATCGCAAATATCCTGCATGTTAAAAGCGAAGAAACCTTTGCGATTATAATAAACAGATGGATTAGATAATTCATTTTTAGATGGTTCAATAATCTTGATAGCCAATCCATCTACAACACCTACAAAACCACTGAGATGGCTTCATCCATTTCGCACAAATCCTCTACTTGCTTCTTCCAACTATGAATTATCATCAAACGGAAAATTTATTTCTAGACATTCGTCAAGTATGGAAAGCGTCGAATCAATTGCTTCAAAAAGTGCAGATATTGGCAATTCTGTTATGGCAAGTAAATCCAAGTACGATGCACCAACCAACCAACGAATTGTAACAAATATGTGTAGGTACAGACGCACATTGAAAAACGTTTTTCCAGTAGATTCTGCAGCAAGATCACACAGAGATTCAAAACACTGCCATTTCGTACGCAACATTCTGGATTGCGAAGAACTGCTCAGGTAGTCCATGATTTCCCCCACTGAGCGAGTATCTCGAAGACTGTTTGGACCGATGCGTGCTGTACGACGTGTTCGTCGTATTTGTAAGTTGATCGCAATGGCGGTGGAAATTCTTCTCATGTGATTAATCGCAACATCAGCGAAAAGACAAATATATGGCTCATGGTTGGGATCCATGGGCCATTTGAATATGTATCAACAATGGAAAGAAACAGTGACAGTAGTGGAAGATTGAAAAGAGAAAGGACTTCGATGGGGATACTGAAGCGGGAGAAAAAGAAGACATCGAGCCAAACGAGGAGCCCTATAGCGAGCCGTACTCGATGAGAAGCTGTTCTCACTGAGAGCAGTGCCGATCAGTGTTCCTATTAATAGAGAGTGGGGTTCATTCAGCCAATAGGATCTTCACACGTACACATGAAAAATGAGGCGCGACCGAAAAGAGAAGCGCCCGTTCTCCTCCCGCACACAGAGCGAGGGTAGAACTCCAGATCTGCAAGTTACTTCTGAACTATGGCACTAACCAGTAGGCCACTGTACACAACAGTAAAAGTAAGGGGAAGAAATTTGCATTTTTAATACAAAATCTGGAACGGGCTCGCATGTGTATGATAAACATATGTTGTTTCATACATATTGTATATACATGTAACATACATCTGGAACGGGCTTATGTTAGTGTTTCTGTTGTGAAAGTACAGGTTTTCTGAAATTTTCGGTAAGTCCGTCACACGGAAGCGGAAGTCATGAAGCGCCATCTCTTGAGAGTAGTTGTTGATATTAAAAGTGCATGCATGAATACTTTGGGCGCGAAATTTTTACGGAATACAGTGTCATAATTCCTTACAGTAGTACGTACAGTATGTACAGTAGTGAGGGTATTAGTGTAAGTATTAATTGAAGCCTACATTTATTATGAACCTCTTGTTTTTTGTTGTATAGTTGTATGAACTCCACTTTGAGACGTAATACAATGATTTATTCTTATATATAATTTCTCTCAGTTCTTGTAACCATGACGTGAGAAATAAAAACTTCAGACGGACATAGTCATCTGAAAATTTATCTCCATCAGTCATACCAGTTGGTGAAGGGGCAGAAAATATAGAAAGTAGATAAATATCTGGAGGTATTATAAAAATATATAACATTATGATCGGAGTTGATCATGTTTTATCCGCTGGGAAGCATAGTGAAGAAGGACATCAACTGGGATATGTTTGTGAATTTAACAGTCTCAATTAGAAGATTGTATTGTCGAAGCCGAACGGCTGAGAGTAGCCAATAATGAAGACAGTGTGGAAAGGTACTTGCATCGTAACGAAGATATGGGTGGAGGAAATAATTCACATTTTCAAACATAAACGAATTGGAATTATTGCAAGAAGATTTAAAAACTTTACGTTCGAAAATACAACCGACATAATCATTTCAATTATGTCGGGTGACTGCTATTGCCGTTTGATATATGGACATGTAGTAAATATATATATTTGAATAGACCTGTCTCGTAATTTATAAGTTGAATAATATTTGAGATATCACATAGAAACTGGATAGTATGAGAAAGAGTTAGGGTGTTTACCACATACTTTTCGAAAAACTCGGTAGCCTTAGGCTTCCTGAGTAAGACAAAAACGTAAATGAAAGTGAACGTAAGAGGGACTGTAAGTGTGCGGCTACTGACGTTTATTATTTTTGTTCCACTGTCCAAAATGGTGGGCAGTGTGTCTATTGCCTCTGATTCAATTACGAACGTTCATGGGATAATACACAAGATGCACCGTTAGATATTCTTTCCCAGCTCGAGTTGCAGCTGGAGTGAATGCGTCCCGTACAGGCACGTGGAGTCACCTTGTATCATGTTATGTTGTTGGTTTTAAAAAACAGAATGTGCGTTGTGGTTTGGGTCTCCCTTCTCCTGTGGATTGACGTGCTAGGTGCACTTTCTTGTTTAGTTGTTCTAGTCTTCTTATAAATGCCTAAATTCTATTTCTTTTTAGTTATCCCTTTTGAATTCTGATTATTTATATCAAATTCAATGTGGATGACAATGAAAAATGAAATCGAGTAAAAGATAACAAAGTTTGAATTGAAGAAATCCTTCTAATTTGAAGAAAGACGGACACGTGTTGTAGTACACGTAGTGAGAGCAGGATGTTTGTTGTTACCCGCCGATTATAATAGAACCTAAAAAGGGTCTAGTTCAAATACAGCTGCCAGTGTATGTTTAGATAGTTTCGTAATACAGTGCCAATGAGAATTTTTACACGTTGCCCCTTTTGCCTGACAATGATTCTTTCTTAGCCCGTTCCTATTTCTGGGTGGGTATGCCACGTTTGTCGGACGCCTTTACGCCGTTTTACTTCTGTCCTTATTTCTTGTTTTTACTCCAGTCTTGGTATCACTCCTTTGGTCTTTACGTCCCTTTTCTGACGTACAGTATGATATTATAATTCGTTATCTCTTTCCCTTATCGAGTTCCGCGTTCATTCGTACTCCTATACTTTGTCGTCATGCTTTGCGTCATCTACATCCTCTACTTCATCGTCATCCTTTCGTCGTCAACATCCTAGTATATCAACAACCTCTCGTCGTTATCATCTCTGTGTTATTGTCATCCCGGTATCATCCTCTACTTCGTCATCCTACTTTCTCATCACTATCTTTTATCTCATCCTGTTATAGTCTCATAGTCATCCTACTTGTCATTGTCATCCTTTATCTAATCCTGGTATCACCCCTTAGTCACCACATAATCTCTCTTATCCTGGTACTTTTTCTCATCTTGGTATCATCATCCACTTCATCATCTTTTAATCACAATCCTAGTGCTCTCATCCTCATGCGGTCCTGGTCTTCAAGACCAGATAAGTTATCTCCCTGTGTTATCTTTCCTCCATCTCGCGTTTCATCGCACGAACGCAGCGTATCGAAAAATATAGACACTCCAACTACTTTGTTTAGGGCAATGACGCTGTGGCCCAACCTTTTGGTTTGATGAGAAACTTGTTGGTTTCCATAATTTTATGGAGTGGGGGGGGTTGCGGATTGACGATGGATTTAGTAAGGGGATCAGCAGCGTTGTCTCCGCCGGGTATCCAGGCGAGGCGGTCAGGTTCACCAACATCGTAGCTTTGCCTGAGGGGGAGTTCGTAGATCTGTTTACGTTTTACCGCAGTTTTTTCTTCTTCTGCGATGACTTTAAATTAAGTTTCGTTGCCTATTGGCGCCTCGGAGGAAGAGGTATCAGTCATAAGTACGATTCGGAAGGTCTTGATGTCGAGTGGTACGAAGCGTAAACACTGGTGCTTGGTTTCTTACAAGAATTTAGTAACAAATTTTGTAGGGATCTAATCATTCCACATACCAATTGGAAAGAAGATCATCGTTTTAGACGGAATGGATAAGGTAGAAAAGGGATGCCACCATCGGACATCAAAGAATATATTTATCTGTGTTTGTGTGAAGGAAAGTTTAATAGATTCAGATTGGAATATATGCACAACGATCGGGATGGCTGAATGAGCAACGATGGCTCAACAACGTACAGTCTTCTGGTTGAATGGGCGAAGAGGTGGGCTAATACATGTGAAACACCTCTCCAGAATCATAGTGGAGAGCCTACTGATAACTTTCAAGTTGGATGTACCAAGGGAGCTGACTATCAGTACCGTCATGTTGAATTAATTTCAATTTTGAAAACATGTACAGACGCATGGAAATCAATTCACGATATGTCAAGTATTCTACAGAAGCCAATAACCAAATGTTATATGATTGGACAGAAGGACTTTTGGGACGAAGAATAGATGTTTGAAAGGAGTATGAGACGTTCTTCAAAGCATAAATCAAGCAAGGCCCGGAAGGTCAGTTGAAATTTGAACTGGTGAAAATCCTTGCATGATAGGATGGCATGTGGTTGGGGTGTTCGGAATATCTGCTAAACATATAAAAACTTCTATGTGCCCATTCCAGAAGCTGTTAAAAGAATGAAACGTTCAATTATCATAGCACCACCATCGCAAACACTTTCGGTTCACCATATTGGTGATTTAAAGAATGGAAATGAAATATAATGTGAAATGTTTGCTCAAGTTGCGACAAGGGAAGCTAATAGAGTTATTCATTGGCACATTTATACCTTTGTGCTGTTCCGAGATACGAATTTGCAAAAAAGGAGATCCACGGATTACTGACATCAATGGGTATGGAATAATGACACCGTTGAAAATGAATTGGCATATTACTAATTTGCCAATTCGTTGGCAACGGTGTCCTATCGTAACAATAGTATTTCGACGATGGGTTCTTAGTCGAATTAATCCATAATTAGGATTCCGACTAAAAGAAAGTGTTACTTGCTGTCATCGTTCCAATTAGGTTGATTGGGATACATTAAGAAGATGAATGATCCATCCATTTGTAAATTATGACTGGGAGAAAAGAACTATTGTAGATCTGCAGAGGGGTGAGGAGCAAGAATGTAATTTCTCAAGTCGTAAAATGAATTACAGGAAAGCACCGGTTTTAGATGAGATTGTAATACCAAGACGGAATATAACAGCACAGAAAATGGATGCATGCCAATGATATGTTATTGAAACAATTTATGACTATGGTTACAAGCAGAGGGACCGAATCCAACCGGCTGCATTATTGGATAATAAGCAGGGTACATGTTTTGAACCAGATATAAAATTTGAACATAACAGTGACGAAGTCTTTAGTGATGGTACTGGGCGGTACATCAAATTTATCTACGTCGTAGGCCATATGCTGGGAAAAGTAATTGAATTTTCCGGAAAAGACAGGTGATTTATTCAAGCAGGTGATTGAATGAATTCGTAAGGATGACGGTAATACGAAATTGTATGAAGAACTGAAAGCTACAAATGATCATGCGAAGGAACACATGCAAAGGCTTACGGAGTATGAAACTTAAGGTCGGGTTACTCAGAAGTAAAAATAATCTTCTGCAAGTGAGATACAACAGTTGAAAATGGAACTTACCACATCTTGAGTCCAGGAAGCTGAGGGGTTTGCTAAAATTTTCCAATTGGCAAAGTTGGTACTACATACAAAGAGGTTTTACGTTAATTGAATATAAGGTTGTTTAATATAGGAGAGGTCAGTTGTTTTCAGAAATAACCTCAGAAATGATGCCATGGAATAACTTGGATCCAGTACGAAATTCCCCAGGGAATTCAACATTGAAAAAGATGAAACGCCAACCTCGCAAAATGACCCTACAGTAAATAAATGATAGAGATTCGTAATGCAAAAAGTTAACTACCTAAACCAAAGTTTTATGTTCGTATGTGTATGTTAAAATATAGTATGATGTTATTTTGTTGTTTCGCAAGTGTAATGTGTGTTACAGAATCTAATGGCTTTGACCATTAGTCAAGGCTAATGTATACATTCAACGTGAAGTGTATTGTGTAATTTGTTATCGGAGATAGTAAATGAAGTAATGGAGATTACAGCATACATATGCAGATATAATTGGACAGTATCCGTACGATTAACGTGTTGAATTAGTTTCGGGAAGATAAATTTTTTGAGGTGCGTTCTAAGTTTGAATTGTAATAAAAATTCTTCTAAGTAAAATTAATTTATCACAGGGTAGTGAATTTGTTTCTGTCATCATTTAAGGATACCTCAAAGTATGGGAGTATATCAATCAGGTAAAGCAATGATTTTCTGAATCGAAAGTGGGGAACCTTCTTTTTTCCATCCATGTTTCACTTGATGAATCTGAAAACGAAAATTGCAAAGTAGATGTTTTTCGTAAAACGTATACATCTTCAATAATTAGAAATTTTTCTGTAAACAGTGAAGTACAGAAAGAAGGATAGGAGTTTAATTTTAGATTACGGTAAAGAAACTAATCGCATGTGGGGAACTATATTTTATTTTTCGTATTCTTCTCAAAGGTGACAACAAAAATTTACGACTACAAGAAAAATTCTTTCCTGCAATTGTTTAACGAAAGGAGATACATATAAAAATGTCGGAAGGTAGTTAATTTGAATGGGTAGTACGCTGAGAACTATGGCCGCTTACCAATAGGTTAAATGTAAATTTGCATAAATGTTACAACAACAAAAGTGACATATATGAGCATATCATGGATCAATTTATTTCTATGCATAAACCATTAAACCATTTACGTTATTAGATGCAGATTGTTATCTGGTATGTCAAGTTAAAGTTAACAATTTGTTTCAAATAAAATATGTCAATACAGTTCAATACACTTTGTGTCTATATCATTATTGATTTCATCGCAAAATATAGGTACAAGCGTTAATTATTGTATACTTGATGGATCTTAAAAAGTAGAGACAAGTCATTATTCAGTTCAGACCGATGGAAGGACGCCCGGTTACTAAAATGTTTAAAAAATGGAATCAAAAGAAATATTTGTTGTCTGATTTGTTCCAAGGGGTTATACACATTGCTCTTAAAAGAAAGTATTAAAAATTATTAAATGAATAGTATAACATATGGATCTGTATTTGTAAAAACTAATTCAATTATTTTTTGGAAGAAGCAAACATATCTTCTGCGGTATTTTAAATGTACAATTTTGTTAAATACTAAGACCAGTTGGTAATGTTATCCGTTTCACGTGTATATGACAACTCGTTACTATTCACAATCTGTTTCATCTACCACCCATCTTTCGTGAAAATATAGGAAAGAGAATTGGACTGTAACAAGGAATGATGATCTTGATTTGAATAATGCATCACGGTCATACCAACCAGATGCTCACCAGTTGCTGAATTGTCCAAAATAGTATTAGAAGTGTTCTATCTTCACTCAGTGACTCTACCACTGATTGGAGACGGAATACGTGGGATCATGGAAACATAATTCCTTAAAATGGACAAGTCCAACTTGTCCACTTTAAGGAATTATGATTCCATGATTCTATTCAAATTTGATGACAACGGTTCATGAAACTTCACAGTTTCCAATTGATTCATGAGAATAATCACATTGTGTAGAATAACGAAAATATTGAAAATTAGAATTGTCTCGTTCAGTTCCCAGCGACGGCTCTTACGACGTAGTATTTCAAAGCATGTAGATCAAATGCCAAATATTCGTTCCACATATTTTCGTATAGATTATTGTTCTAACGAATATTAATTTTCCACTTGTTTATTCGATCCAGTAATAGGGCGAGCGAAAATGGGCCAATGAGGATATATGCCATCAACCAAGAACCAGAACATGTGGTGGGAAGGATATTCTTGTGTTATGTTATAACCTCCCGACAATGTTATGTAAAATGGTTCTATAGAAATACTTGTGAACTGTGGTGACATTTTAAGTACACTTAAGGCATTGTTTGTTCGTGGTATCTGAAAAAAGAATGACAATACAGATCATGGTTGAACCATGATTCAAACTGTACAGTTGCAATTTTTGATAGCCATGAGTTGAGATATTGACTATTCATTGCTCCGGGATATTTCTTTCACGTAAATTTCATACAATCCAATGCCCCAATATAACCGTGAAACTCAAGTCCATAATAATTATTTGTATATCCATCAGCTCATCCATTTTTGGAAACCTGTTGGAAAAATGACCACCACAATTTTGAATTAATTCGAATCAGAACTGTGTAATCTATTACCGTATGGTTTCCTAGGCCATCTATACGCAATCATCGAAATTATCCACCGCTGTTTCGGTATTAGGATTCGTAAAGAAGAAGGTACCTTCATATCTGTCGGTATAAATTTGGTTCCAATGATCTTCACATGTTAATTCCAGAGTCCAGGGCGGTGTTACAATAGATAGTGACACAGTTTATAGTATAATACTCTTAGAATTGAGAAATGACGTTTAATATAATCCGGATAGGTATGATTTCGACATACATAGTCTTTCATCCCTGATGAAACACTGTACCGAAAAGTTTTCTTCGTCCCTATAACACACCTACAATACATACCAGCTGGGTAATCACCATCAATTTATATACGATTATATTCTTCCAAAATTCTAGTAATGGCAGTCTGCTCTTACAAAATCATTACCATTGCAAATTAAAAACGCTGTTATTCACTCCTTTCGATAATATGCTCAATAAATTTATTTATGCCATTGACCTCCCGTCCAGATATTCTAATGCTCTTAAGACAGATTGGTGAGCTAGTGTTGCGGTTCAAGACAGAAATGTCTCATAAATTTGCTCATAAATTTGCTGCAGGTGTTGATTGTGATCATTTTAGTAATTGGGCATGTTATCTTTCGAAAATATTTCTGCTTTGATATTACTGTATAGTTGCTCAGATAATGTTAACATGATGTTTCAAGATGGCGGCGATTGATTGTTTTCAAAACTCTAACACATAATACTGTTTTGACTGCAGAGTAATAATAATTATTACATTCAATTACCATACAACACTTGCGACACGGATGGAATGTCTTCTCTCCTTCCATAATTCAAACATGATTCAATTATATCCATTTACATGTTTCCCAAGTAAATTACAAACATTTTCATCAGTTCCAATAAAGGATATTAATTTCTATTTAGCGTCATATATCTTATTTATAATTGGATAGCACGTGCTTACTAATTTTTAATGATGACATTATACAATTTGTTCGCTTCAATTTAATCCAGATAACATCCAGTTTGCTTAAAAACACTACTATTCCGTTTAGGAATGTCCCTGTTATCATTTTCTTGATACCTGATCGTTTCCTTGATGATGTAAGATCAGATGTGCTAGATCATATAAATCCCGTATGGCACGAAATGGTGTCTGATTTCCATTCCCTTATGATGACCTTTCGGTGTTCCATTACGTATCAAAGCCACACCAATAAGTTGATCACTGGTTGCATCTGGCATACCTTCATTTCGTACATTCGTCTTTACTGGGCCATTATTGTTCCGTGAAGCTGAGGAATCAAAGTCAAGTTGCTGCACAACTTGTCAATTACGGTTTTATCTAATTCCAACCAATAATTACGATTATTTCGTTTTTCAATGGAGCCAAATTTCCACACCCGTTCAATTTTCACACCACTGGTTTCATTTACATGACCAAACATCGTTATTGTAGCCACATATTCAGCGAGTTATGTATATGTAAAACTAAAACCAATACCTGTATTGGTTTCCATTTATTTCCGTCTATGACTTTCGAAAATTGCATGATTCTGTTTCAATATCGTTATTCTCTGCATTTTCACATTTAAGTTCACTCCCAATACTTGCTTCTAGAATGCATTCTAGATCTGACAGTCAAGTGCAAAAGGTCCCCATTTGCACGAAATGGATGAATGCGATCGTTTCATGCCATGGTCATCAGTACATAAATTGGTAATACCAGCCCACATGGTATATGCTGTCTGTACAATCATCTGGGTCTGATTCATCCACGATTTGGGCAGTATGAGATCTTCTATTTGACTCCATTGAAGTCCACTTCTCTTATCTTCCGTGTAATTGACTTCTTTTCGTTTTCTGCTTTTGGAACCCCGAGGTCTACCACCACCACTAATTTTTCTTTTCACTCCACTACCATCCTACCATCCGTCTATATCTCGGTTTGCATAGTTGTTCCTAATAAGACCTCATTGTTTTGTAAAGAGATACACGTTCACATTCACCCCTAAAAACTTCTATCTTCTGTTCCGCCAAATTGGTTACGAAATATTCCATTACATATGGTATAATTAGTCCATCATTTGTATATGATACTATACCCACATCTGTATCACATCTCGAACCAACTTCATCATCTAAATATGCAGTTCTTACAAGATGCTATCTTTAAATCTCCTGTCTGCTTTCATCAATCCATTCAATCTAATTTAATTCTGTACCACTATTCCTAACGTCATTACCATTTCGATGAAACACAAACGTTTTAGTATCAATTATTTCCGGTTCAGCAGTACAATTAAAAAGGATTTTGAAATTTCATTCTTCGAATTTCTCTTCTTCCATCCATTCCCAATTGGTTCGGAATCTTTTTAATAGTAACACTATATTGTTTATTATTATTGTGATCAAATTCATCCCTTTTACGACCCACAATTAATATATTTTTACGAATTGATTTACCTCATTCCGTACTCTGCTCACAACACCATAGCTACACGACGGTTACTTATTTATTCTTCTCCCAATTGGGTCAAGGTAATTGCTTCTGCTGCCTAGAGATGCGAATTATCCTTCCCTTCCGTCTTTATGATATCAATAATCACCATGTACTCTTTTACTTCTTCTTCTTCTTCAAAGTTACTAATTTATCTACTTCCTTTCGTAGTTACTCTTGCAGGCCCATATCCCATTTCTGTAAAAACATATGGAGTTTATCGGTATGCTCGTTCCGGTTACCGATATTGAAATAAGTCTTCGATGTCTATATCCTCCGACGTGCAGACAACAACCACCTCGTCCTATTCTAAATAAACTACTTTATTCAGTAATGTATAGAACTTGAGTTCGAACTCATATACTCGAACTCAGCACCTTAAGTGACGTCAGTTTTTTTACAAGTAGAAAGATAGGGCCAGTAACGAATGTATTTGATTCGTCAGATATTTCGAAAGATATAAACAGTTTGATGATGAAGAAGACGAAGAATATAATTCTGATGAGGAAAAGGAGGAAGGTGAAGTTTGTGATGATGATTTTGTGGATGATTTCAACAAAAACTTCGACGAAGAAATTGAAGCGGACATTGTTTATGCAGTCGAATAGCCTGACAAAGGTAGTAAAGTAAGATGAAACGGACATTGTTGATGCAGCCGAATAGCCTGACAAGGGTAGAAAAGTAAGATGAAACGCATGATAGGGACAAGGATTATAATGAACTGTCAGTGGCGCAATGTGTTTTTGAGTGAAAAATCAAGTTCGTTGATTGAAAAGGTTTGAAACATGATTTCGCAAAACTTTTACCGAATTTCTGTTTTCTTACTCGCCCTCGATGGCGTGTTATTTCACACAAATCATTTGTGTCATGATGACTGAACTACTTTTAAAAACCTGTGTAATTCCCGCAATCGGAATTCTATTATGTTACTGTACCTGTTTATCAAAAACAAGCGTATTTCCGTTAATCATAAATACCATTTTGTGACTATACCTGTTTATATTCGTACTCGAATTCTTCTCCACAGGGTCTATAGAATCTATTCACATAAAAAACGTGCAGCTCAACCACTCTTCCCGAGCTTCAAATTATCATATTGTTGCCTTTGTGAATCATGTTTTGATGTGATTTCAACTTCCACATCAGCAGGTACGTCATTTACAATACCCTTAATTTAGTCCACGGATGAGAGCCCTAATTGTTGTGATGTATGTTCTTCTCTATCTCACAATTTGGTTTTCTGCCATAGTAAATGAATGTAACCCAGGTTTTTGTCTATCTGATATATATTGAGCTGTTTGTGGCTGAGTACTTCATAAAATTGAACAAAACAAAGCTTATTCTTAACATTACTATAACATTCTGGACATGGTGCTATTTATTGCAATATACATAACTCGCTCTCATTTCCAGTATGGTGGACTATTAGTAAAGCTAAAAATTTAGCAAACCAAATTCGCATCCTTTCTTCAGCCACTTCTTTTATTTATTTACAAGCACCTTCTATACTCACTGAGTCTCAGCGAGGAGTTTTCGATTCATAGAAGCATTTATTGGCAACAATTAGTAGTGACATATGATAGGCTGATTTTTCAATAGTTAATTCATTCCCATTATTCTGCATCTGTTTCATATATGCAGCTGGATATGCTGATACGAATGATAATGCTGGAACTTGTACTTCTGTGTGTCTCGATTTTGGCCAATATGCACCATTGAAATAAGTACTCTCGTGATAATTTAATTAAAGAATGAATACCATCCTCATTACAGACTATACTTAAGTCTGTAACATATTTACAAAACTTGTGTCCCTCCATTTTAATTTTTTCCTTTTCTATAAATGTTTATTCATGTACTCCAATTCAAAAACTGTAAATGAAGGGCCGGATCTCACAAGAAATTCAGCGTCATTCTTGACGGCTTCAACTCTACTATGTTTTCTATTTGTTATAGTTCTGTTAACTCTACTATCGCAAACAATACTGTAACCATCTACCATCAAAGATCGCCTTTGAACTATCCCCTCCTCCTGCCTTTGAATCGTTTTGGATATGGATGAATAATGTCTCATCGAAGTCATACCATGTTTATTTTCAAAAGTATTGTGAGACATTTCGTACAAACCACAGTCTAAATAACTTACACCACCAGTCCTCTTCAAGTCATGTACCAGGTGGTCTAACATGTGCCACTTCGGTGTTTCGATTGAGGAAGCCTGATATTTTTAAAATTTTTGTGACCAAGAATTTTAAATTGTTCCATACCATTTGAAGGTTGCAAAAAGTCAGAATCAGACCATCGTGGTGTTTGTCCTCGTCGATAAATTTTGTTGATTAACAGAGCATACCTTGAAAAAACACCATAAGTATTGGCATCCTTGATCCGACCACAGCAGCGATCAATAATCGCTCCCAAAAACGGAGATACCATATCGACTGTGTTGTAGTACGCTGCTTTCAACACTCCCATCAAACGTGTATCTGTAAATAAACCAGACAACCTACCATTTACTGAAGTCTTTGAAAATTCTACATGAAGACCATACCACACGGATTGTTTCTCAACTTCAACAGGGATCAAGTTGAGTAATCTCAATATGACTTTCCCCGTAGATGAAAAAGAACCTATATTCCACATAAATAGTAATTATTGAACTGCTGTAACGTGTTTTGTCCTTCAAGAGTTCTATTTCATACTCTTTTGACAAGCAAGAAATTCCAAGTGACAAGAAATGAAGTGTCTCGAAAGTAAATATTGCGTAAATATCAACAGAAGGTGTAAGGCAGACGAAAGGAAATTCAGATAAAACTGGGAATTGTTAACATAGAAAGGTACTTAAATTGTTTTATGACAGATTTGCCTCCTTCATCTAGTTGACATATCATCTTTAAAGTACCTTTTAGAGTTCGTTCGCAATAGTTTGAAAACAGCTTGCGATTCTCCTTTGGAACAAGACACCTATGAAAATGATGTGGTGTACTATTTCCCCTCTTAATACTTGACATATCTTCTGCCTCAGGGAGGTCAGAAATGTAGGACGGTAGTACCATGTGGCCACAAAGACTCTTTCCATCAGCAGAACTAAATTCAATTCCTTCTGAAGCTTTATTTGAAAGAACTTCCAACAAATTTTACACAGTTCCATGCAGATAGTTTAGCATGTTTTTGAGATGTAAACTCACTTGGCCACAGTTTTCATTATCATCAATTGAAAAAATTTAACTGGTAGATAACAATAATTGATCGGCCAGACGAAATGTGCTCTCTTCTAGTTGATTATTTGAAATTTAGAAAATTGAGATGTAGTGGATAAAATGTGAATGAAGTATAATTTAGAGACGTCTATGACTTATCATGGTAGACCTCCAAAAGTGCAATGAAGGACTCTTCACAGTCAGATTCACAAGTATGGCAGTAGATACGTGAATTATTACTTTCTCAATGCAATCTTTGCTTCCATTGCAGCTATACCTAAGTCCAAATTGATCGGATGGCTTCCTATGGAAGAATGTACGGATGGTTTGGTAATATTTGAATTAATTGGCGTTTACACATTTGTTCTTTTAAAACCTCACTTGCATCCCTCATGTGAAATTCTACCTGTATACAAAATTTCTGACGATAATACTGTTGATTCAAATCTCTTCTTTTCCAATTCTTTCTTATCCCTATCTTTAGTGAATTCTGTTATGTCACCTATATCTTTGTACTTAAATAAAAATTCATTCAAGAATACTTGATTGTTTCTTATAACAAAAAGAACTTCGTTGCAGATGTTTTGACTGGTAGATGTACGTAGATTCAATAAAGCGCATAGTAGGTTGTCGATACCTTTTGAACTTTCAGACGGAGAGGAAATTTCATTATTCTGTTCGTTCTTTAAAGGATGCAATTCAGGGGGTTGTATTATGTCTATGAAATCTTGCATATCATTTTCGAGAATTATATGATCTTGCTGATATGTAATTCGGTCCCCCGCCAATCTGTCAGCATCTACATAAATTGTATGAGGGACAGAAATTGGTTTACGAATTAAACATAATCCGTGGAACATCATTCCATATTATAAAACACCTACACGGAATGTGTCCAAAAAATAAATACCCCTACAAAGAATGTTTACAAAAAAGCATTATTAGTTTCATTTATTAAGTTTAAAAACAAGGGAAATGCACAGAAGGAATGTCTGTATAAAAAATACCAAAAGAACAATCCAATACCACAATTGATTAACCACATCACAATAAAAATCAGAACAGAAATAATTATAATAACTTGCATTCGCACCAAACGATTCTATAAAAACGAAGATATATGGAGTCAGGTTGCAGGAACAGCGAAAATTTGTTATGTACTTAGAAGCTCTGAGATGTATCTTCGGTTACATTATCGGCAGTTGTACATACGGTTGTGGTCTTACGGGTTGAGTTATCGAATATGTGAAATTCCCTGACAATGAACATTGAACTGGATCAACGAATAAAAGGACCTTGGGACAAATTTTTCACC
>JAULBU010037452.1:0-15191 GCA_032358235.1 Odonthalia washingtoniensis | reverse complement strand
ATTCAATCATTATCTAGCGCCTTTCTTTTCATAATAAATACACCCGTCGGCCGCTGTGACACACAGTTGAAGCTGAGCAAGGTTGACCAATAATTTGATTAGATCATGAAGCACGCAACACCGCTGAGAAACGACATCTACGAGCCAATTTCTCATGAGTTCCACATAGAGGAAATTATGGCACCCCTATCCACATATATCTCTGTTGCATTCGACACCTCCGTCCTGTCTCAGATCTTGGTCCCATCGTTCATTGGTGACATACTTCGTAGAGTGGATGATAACAAGTTCTACATTTATGCAATGAGGGAATTTATAGCAGCAGATTTCTCCGCAGTAAGTTCAAAGTGCTAGAAGAATAGGTTCGAATCAGGTTCAGGACCGGATGCGTCGAAGTTGTGTCGAATGGACCTTCGAGCTGCTCTGTACCATGCACGTCGAGATACTTTCAGATTATTCGGTGATACTCCGGAAAGTTATAATGAATCCTCGAGCGTATTATCATACAGAAATGCAGGATTCAACGTGAACCACTCAACGAAACCCAGTTGGTTGTCTGCGGATGCCGTCGATGGAAAACAAAATGTCACTTCTGGACATGTTGATGTTGTCCAAGTAAAACATGAAAAGGCATCATTGGACAAGAAATAGTACCACATAAGATTGCGAATAGCCGGTGAGAATCCTCTAAATTGTCACTATGGTGGTGCATACGCAATGAATTTGTTGTACTTCAGATTGTTGTCAAGCATGAATCGTGGCAGGAAGGACGGAAATAACATACTTTTTCAAAGGATCGGATATTTTCTCACTCCTTGGAAAGATAATAACAGTTGTCGCGTGCGCAGATCCGAACGAAATTTGAACTGGGCATCAAACTATGATACTTCAACAATCATGCTATTGTCCGACGTTCCGTTTGCCATATATTTGAAAGTGAAGGGGCGCGAACCAATAATGAACTGTACAGTCAATTGTTCAAGATAGAAAATAAATTCAGTTGGTGGTAGAGCACGACGTGTTCTTTCGAAAGCACGGAAAAGAGAAGGATATGCCTAATCATATCGGTGATGATCTGCATTCGTGGAAACGATTAATCAGTCTATCGGGTGCAGCTGCATCCTTCTTGAAATCACGGAGTGGTTACGACAACGGAGATTGTTTTGAAGACATGTCCCAGTCTGCGGAGGGCTCCGTGCATGCCTTGTAAGCAGTAGCGTGTGTCTTCCAGAAAATGGTACAGATTTGCCTTTCTGATTGGAGCCGGAGTGGAAATTTGTGTCACAACACAGAAGATGGTGATGAAGTACGTAATTATGAACCTGAATGTAATTTTTTCAGGGACGACGGCTATGGAAGTACTCACAATGACAAGCGCCAACTACGTGAAATGTTGTTGGAAATTTTTATGACGCCTTCTGCAAGGATCGAACGAGTTCTTCTCAATTTGACATGTGCAGCATCTCATGAGAGATACAAGGCTGAGCATATTAGGAATGACGTTGGTACCTATGAAGATGGTATTGAAGTTGCAGAGGATACTTTGATTGGGAGCATTGGTAGAGGAAAGATAGAAGAAGATAATTGCGATCTTATGGATGATGATGAAGATGGTGGCGGTATTGTGACGTTGTGTTCTGTGTTTCGTCTACAATAACAACTTACCAATGAATATTGTGAGATTTCTGGAAGTCACATGGACACGATATTCATATCCCATCTGAATAGTAACTGGAAAATCAATTTGGGGAAATATTATTACTATTCTATAAGCTACACCTGCATTCCATGGTTATGTTATAGTTTGTTCATGATAATAAGTACCAGCATGTTCAGTTTGTGCAATTAAATCCATATATCCATCATAAAAAAATCTTTGTTGAAATAAATGCATAACAGTAAATTTGTCAAGGGTATTTTGGTATATTGTGATTATTTAAAATTGGAAGTACATTATCATTAATGAAGTTTTTGAACAGCTTCAATAAATATCTTATCGTCATCCTTTACTTCAACAATTTTTATTCTTAGTTATGATTTCATCATATGACTTTCTGTCTATTTCTTCATTACTAATGACTATCATACTACTGATAGTAGCAGTAGTAAGATACGCCGATAAAACTTCTTCTTGTTATCCCTCATCAGCATCAGAATGTCGAGGTCTGGACGCCTAGATTGTTATTTTGGAATTGACAAAATTCCCAACATTAGAAACAATAACTTCAATGCTCCAATGCCAAATAAATACTGGTAAGGTGCAGATGACGAAGTTGATTCATGATCACTAGTCCCTATCATCGACAGTTGTTTGGCGGAAATGACAACATTTGAGCCAGGACGATTTGAAGGAGCCGATTTCTGAACTGACTAGAAGTTTCGTGTATGGCGGTAGGATGAACTTTAGGAGGACGGTAGTGTGATTCTGCATATATTTTGCGGTGAGACGAACCAGAAATCTCAAAAAGATTGGCTGATGGTGGCGGTAAAACTTGGAGAGACAAAACTTCTTCTCTTGTCGAAACTACATCAGATTGTGACGTTGAACGGTAATTCATACACATTACATTACCGAAATAGTATGTAGCGGCCGGATCACAACCTTTATCATTTATAATCACAATATGTTTTCGTAGCAATGGCGGATGGCACAATGGATCTATCTCCCATCATACGCAACAATACTTACACCCCGAATTTTCGGCGACTCATCGGTCTCGCGCTGCATATTGGACATAGGAGGATATACTAGATCGTCCAGGTGCGTCGTAATTAAAGGGATGTGAACGGTTAACTGAAGCTCGAATTATACCACAAAAAATGGAAAAACCCCCGTACTTTCTGTACTATGATCAGCCATCACCTTTACTAATTCGGTGATGGTGAGAGTGACGTTAATTAAAAATTTATTTGATTCTGTTAGGGTGAGGGTGACGTTCAATGCAATGTTTTACGTTCATTGACAGTGGGTATGAAGCTCAATGAAATGTGTTTCTCATTTTATTAGGTGCGGGTGAACTTGAATTTCAATTAATATTGTCTGTTATGTAGTTCGGCAACGGTGAGTATGAGTTTGAGCTTTAATTATTTGTGTTTGTTTATTTGGAACTATGGAGGAGAGGTTGAAGTTCAATTAAAGTTAGTTACTTGATAAGGTGAGGGTGCGAATGGAGTTGAAGTCGAAGTTATTGGGTAGTCGAAGGTGATGGTGAAGTTCAATTAAATGAGTTTTTTACCTGATAATGTGACGTTTTGGATGGCGTTCAGCTGAAAGTGATTGCTATTTGCCTTTTCTTCGGTGAAATGGAAGGTCACTGTGACGTTTAGTGAAGGTTGTTCTTTATTTGATTGAGACGTTGGTTGGAAGAGGAATCTTACGCTTATCGTGTTATCAGACAGCTGTTCTTGAGTGTATGTTTCCTGTTACGGTTTTCGTTTCAAAAAAACATGACGATAATTCCTATTGGCTTTCCTAAGCCATTTGAAATTCACTTACTTTGATTTTAAGTAATGAAATGAGAAGGTATGATTTCTGTTCTTCACTTAAGAATTACGGGTGTACAACCTGTCACCACATTTGAAAGCCAATTTTGATAATTTCCTAAACAATAACCCTCTATTACTATATTAAAATAAAAAATGGAACATGAAAATGGTCACAATCGTTAATGAAGTGAAACCGAAAATCACAGTCGCTGTTTATGACTGAAATGGATGTAGATATGGAGTTTACGAAGAAGAAAATGGCACATCATACATGTCTATCATGCAATGACCAACTGAAAATATTATGCAAGGTGGTGGCGGTGAATGCCTATTTACACAGTTAGTCGATTCAAGAAATACCAGAAATTTAAACTTCAAGAGCCTGTAGATCAAGTGCCAATCGGCAACATCCTGAGAAGCCTGAATATGAAATGATGTGGGGAGCTCGCCAGATCTTGTAACCAGTGGTGATATGGTTTAATTAGTCAGTATGTTCTTGGCGCCCTTCACAGGTTTCAAAGCAATGCAAGCTAAATTCTTAGCTGAAAAATTCATCGAAGGAATGAAAATAGGACAATTGAAGAAAAATGGTGACGATTTATTTATCAACGACGACATCAAACAGAATTTACATATCATCAAGTATGAAGATACCGAAGAAATATATTATCATCTTTCCAGATCTATAGCACCGGTAATATTTGGGTATGAAGATATCACGAAGGAGTGCTACTTTTTTTGTTGTCGGCGCCCGCCAACAAATTTCTGCCGTTAATCGTAACAGAATTGAAATGATAGTACGCCGGTTACATGCATTCAATGAAGTAGAGAAGCAAGTGAACTATAAATGTTTTTGTTTATCTGCCATGTATCTGATTCCTCATCTGATCGAGTGGTACATGGAAGAGATAGAAGCCACAGTAATAGTGGATGATGACGTCGACTCTTCAGTGATGAAAATTTGATGAAATAAAAGAGAAATTTAACTTTGAATCTTTTTTTTGTTTATCTACCCTGGATCTGCTTCTTCAATAGACCGAGTGGCACATGGAGGCAATATAACCGACAGTATAAGTGGTTGATGGTGTCAACGATTTCATTGCTGATGCTGGTCAAGTTCCAGTTTTTGGGTCAAAATACTTACAAGTTGACAAGTGTAAGAATTTTAACACCAAAAACAGCGGCCGCACACATATTTACCCGTAAGGAAGATCGCGAACAAGCACCAGAAAATTAGATACAGGACCACAAAACCAATTTTTTGGATCTTTGTTAGGAGTCACATTGTTTTTACACTTACGTTTATTCTTGAAGGCGTACCAACTGTCATCTACACTACGGAATTTGGAGGACATGTCTAAGTTTGAGTGATAAGCCACGCCCGCGACGCAATTCAAAGAGAGAAGATTTCATCACACATCAATCAAAAGAAATCTGTATTTCTACAGATTTATCTGTATAAAAAGATCATCTGTAACTAGTGTATTCAGTAAGGTCCAAAATATTATTGGCAAATCAAAAAAATTCGAAAAATGTCAAAAACATTTCAGTGAAATTTTCTTCTCTCGAAAATGGACCAATCCCTTATTAAACCGTCAAAAAACGCTGGCTGTGATTTTAAATATTTTAACCATTCCCGAAATAGTATTAGGCCGTATTGAATTTTTTTCCAAAACCATCTGACTGCCTCAAATTTGAGCTCTCTTCCAAATTTGATGTTCCCGCTGTTCCATTCCTTCCATACGCAACAACACCAACCGATTCTACCGCCTCAAAATTGATATTTCCATGTCACACTAACCAGACCTTTCACCATCATCTTCATATTGTCCTGCAAGTGATTTTTGTACATCTTCAACATCACCTGTTATCTTCGTGAGTACTTATGAGAAGATGAGAACACGACAGTGACGATCACTAGAATCAGCATGATGGCAGGTAAATTGCGTTGAAAGTAATCCGGATAGACTTGATAAACCTAGAATGATTCCAATTTTAGATGGAGATTGAAAGGGAAGAGTAAAACAGTGAGATGAAACGACTTGGGATGCAAGGACCATCAAATAAAGTGAAGTCATCCACTACTCACCCTGGACCTTTTAATATGTGTAGACTCTTAAAGATTTCCCCCTCTTTTTCTATGTGCTGGTGATAGAGATGCATCAGTGCAAACGTATATAATATTAGGGATCCCATAATAATAATATATTAATATAATACGTAACATGTATTATAATATAATTATCTATTGGGAATAATATAATCCTGATAAGCTATCATAATACGAATTTGTATGACCATAAAATGCAGGCACGTGATGTTAAGAGTTAAAGAATAGTGATATTGTACCATAGATAAGCTGGTTCCATACAAACCAAAAACTGAAATTGATACGGAGAAAACAGCAGCATCACAAATTCTGTCAAATGCGTTGGTAGTTTGAAGAATACGTTATGAGATATTTTAGGTTGTTAGCATGTAGTAGATAAAAGTCATAAAACTTCTTTTGGAATGTACTACAGGAACTAACAGCTGATTCATATGAAGATACTGATGAACTTGGACTATTTCATCTCATGATACAACAAGAAGACCAAGCAGCAAGTCGCAAACAACATAATTATGGAGTAAGAGGAATTGATATTAAAATATTTATTAGTAGATGGAATCTACAGCACAGTCATGTATAGCATCCACAGCAACAACGATTTCAATAACAAGACGGGTGATGAAATTAATGAAGTGGTAGAATTATCAATGTAGGTTGCGAAGGAGATTTGATGGCTTGAGATCAAATTTGACTCCACTGTTTCCGTCTCTTGCTGAAGTAGGAATCATGAAATGTTCATGATGCGCACTGATAATGTAAATATTATTTGGGGGATTTCGTACATATTACAGTGAAAGGTGTGTATTATGAGACCTTAGTACAGTGAAAGTGTACATAGTAGAATATTGGAATGGTGAAAGTGAGGAAAACAAAACATCAGTGTGGTGGAATGACTTTTGACCCATATGGGAAGGTGAAAATGAAGTGATGACCAAAGTAGGGGGTGGATATTTAGTAAATGAAAAAATGGAAAGTCGGTGGGGATAAACAATGAATTACCTAATTATTATCTCCTTGACGGAGAGGACAGGTTTTGGCGATATGTCATTCAACATTGAATAGAGAGCAGGCATATGTACAGCGTCGTTTCTTATTTGGGCATCTTTAATATCATGAATTTCTACATCGGCCAGTACCTTTGATTGGTCGACCCTTCGGTGGCACAATTGCGACCAGAATGTGCAGATTTCCCCCTATGGAAACTGTTCGAGTGACCTGAATGAGCACATCATCCATTACTGATTGGGAATCCACAGGGAATTCTATATCACGGTACGGATTCTTCCAGGCTTCTGTGAGATGTCTTTCCGCCAAAAACCGGATTATGGTCACAGAAATATACTATTGACAAATTAAAGCCTCACCGTGAAAGCAAGAAAACCAGTCACTATTTATAGAATATACAAAAGAGGAAGGGGGCGTTTGGGGATCATAAATGAAGACGACATGGCATCTGATGGGGGAATCTATCTGGATAACTACTGGAGCTTCCATGTTATTCGTACCATGAATATACATCAGAGATGGTTGATACGACCACGATATCTGAATGAGATGTGCCAAATGTCTTTCAACATGTGGTGGCACCGGATTCATACATTGAAGTGCCATTTCCTTCAGCTTTAGAAATGAGCTTCTCTGCGTACAATAAACGTTTTGAAGCATCAGTTGAGGATCCACTGATCGGATGTTGTTGACAAGTGATGCCCCGAGAAGAAGGGTAAGATGATCACAATCGTATGTAGGTGAAATGTTGGTGAATTATCGGTAAGGGGATGACATGATCGAACTGCAACGTTGCCAGTATGGTGATTCTCATTTACGAACGATCTAAATTTCCACGAAATACATTTACAGTATGGTGATTGAAATAATGAGTACTTTGAAAAAATACCGTACTTAATTTCAACTTCATCCTTTTTGTCACAGTAAGAATATTGATTCTCCCCACGTTCACCATACCGATATTCAACTATGCACACTTTTACGGCACTGAGGTCTCATATTACAAATCTTTCACTGTACTAAACCTGGATTTTCCCATATTTTTTACATGTTCAAAATGATATAATTTCTTTGAATGTGTATCTGTGAAAACAATGAAGTATTTCAAATACACGTTTAAAAACGTGTACTAATGTATACGTTTTTATTCACAAGTAGTTCGTGTGTTAATATTAACGAGCAAAACATGCACCATGTACAGTAAAATTACATGTTCCTTTTTTTATAATTTATTTCCATATGTTTCCCTTTTTATCCTACTATTTTGGGAGACGGATGATTTTTTTCTTATTTCTCGGCGTCCATTTATCACATTCGTTTGAACCGGCGTGGTGTGGATGATCTCATGAGAGACTTTTTAGCACGCGAATTAATGCGAAGTTAAAATAACAGAAATTACCGTAATCCTATGGTGCTCGTAGAAAAACACATCTGCACCTGATCACTTTCCAGAGCTTAGTCGAAAGTACCCGAGGCATAACTAAAACTTTTTGAAGTTATCAACATTCATCTGCAAATACTTCCAGCTCTTCCAGGTAGCCGTGTCCATGACAGGCTAAAACAATCAGTAATACCACGTGATGTAAAACACAAGGCGCAATCGCAAACACCACACAAAGCACTAGCAGATGAAAACGGGACTAGAATTGAAAATAAAACTTACAATACAATGATTTGAACGCAGTAACAAACACTGACGATCATTATCAGGATGTCCCTGCCAAACTGGAAGAAAAAAATGATGTGAACCTAGTAATTATTACATCGCCAATGTGATGAACAGGAGCGGAGAATATGAAAATAATAACCAGTCTTCATGGATCACAGGGCACGAATACGGTCGTGAAACAATCAATGGTGATGTGGCGTTCGCACGGGAATAAGGTAGCGAGTGTTATGAGCAATCATAATTAGAGTAAGGAATGACACTTCATGTTCAAGATGCGGGGGAATCCAATGGTATTGAAGCTGCCGTAAAGTTGCTACGAAGACGGATGAACAAACGAGTCTCCTCGAACAACATGTTTTCATATTTAGCCGTGACAGGCAATGTATCGTTGAAAGAAGAGCAGTATCGTCTACTCAGAGATGCACTGCAGCACAGTAGAGGACATATGTACGTCGCCACCTATAGGACCGTTAGCATCACTCTGACAAGATTACTCATAGACATATCGTTTTCGCACATCTCATTGAAGCACATAACGGATATACCGCATTATAGGCCTATTAGAAGAAGTGGCAGACTCGTGAAGAAAATAAATGAATGATGTAAAGACCAAAGGAATTGTGCTCGCATTTCTTTTTTGACCCCAGAATAGGCAAAGTCAGATGCTTTCAATTATCAGCTATATACAAATATGTATGATCACCCGAAGCCAGATGCACTAGATTTCATGAGCATAGAGAATAAACCAGTCGTACAAGAAAGCAAGCAAGCATTGAGGGGCTGTTATTAGGGTTACATGACAAAAATTCCATTTTCTCTTCAAAATTGGGAGATTTTGTTGATATACCAACAAGTTTTCGTCCACAGACGATCGACATGATAGATATTGGGGTATTGGTCTGGGTAGACACAAAGATCCTTGCCATGTACCCCACTCTAATTGCGTTTTGATAACAGGAACGGTAAGCGAGTCGTGGTGTGTGAAGAGTACAACAAATAAGGATATCATCCGTTCAAAAGATATAGTAGGCTTTGCAATTGAAAGTATTGGAATTTCTGAGTAGGAGAAGACTGTATACGAACAAATTCGACTTGGTAAGTGCACATCACGAAAGTCCGCTGAGGGAAGAGACAATTTTAGAAATGGATCGAGTATCCGTAATAGACAGCTCATGCAGAGCAGGGAGGAAATTGTATTTAAACCTGGTGAAGTGTGTGTTTTCATTGGACATGTACTAAAAGAGTGCACATTGGGCATCTTATTAGTCCTTTCCGCGTCGTTTGTTGATGTGGAACCTGGTACACCTGCTGAACAGCTCTATTTATATATGCGAAAAACATAAGCGCAGACCATGAGTTACATTACGAGGTGAACACCGCTGTGACTGGAGTACCAAATTGGCTCTCTGGTTCAGGTTAGATCCCCGGTTTTGAACTTAACAACAGAAGTTTGAACAAAGATGTGCTAGATGATGGTTATACTTTTTTGTTATGCACAATTTATTCGTATGAAGAAGGTTTCCAACGACATAAGTCTCTATCAAAAAAAATGTCTCCAGTTTCTACATGATGCCTCTCAGCTTGTGACAAGAAGCACGATGTTCTTCGACAGCAGTACGAATTATCTGAATTGTTCCGGAAGGGCAGCCTTCTAACACAGTACTGCGTGATTAAATTGATGATGTTGTGGAAGCAGCTGTGCATGGAGTGGAGGGAATGGACCTGTATCGGAAAAAAAAAAGATATTCCTGGACCCGTATCGTTCTTTGGTGACTACCCAGTAATATCTTTGGATTCAGACGTCATGGGTCATACAGCCGACGCATTTTGTACAATGTATACCATCAGGAAGAAAAGGGAGAGCGATCGTCCAAGTGTATGTATTCCACAGAAGTGCACAGAAGAATATTTACCTACTGTCTATGTGATGAGATACTGGATGCCGTTTGAGAACACCGAATTTCAAAGCGAGTGCGGACAGCGTTGGGGATGAAACATGCAACAGAATAGGGGGCATGCAACTTTCCAAATGTCTATTTATCTCTCCGCTTGGACGAAATGAAATATTCTGTTCGGAAGACAAAAGAAGGTGTCCCAGTCAATGAAATATTGTTCGATTCATGTTTTGATGCAGCTGCAACACCGGAGCATATATTGACAGGCGTCACAAAAATTTAATAAGGTTGTGCTTTGAAGGTATTATGTACGATTTAGAACGAAAACGTGTGTAACTGTTAATTATAAATGCCGAGGCCAGCAATGGCCTTTAGACAGATGGAAACTTAATTCGCTAGAACAAGGAAATGGGAGTATACCACGGGGTGAACAGTATGAGGATGTATACACTGTACAAAATTTTATTGTGCGCAGCTACAGTATCATAGTAGGTTCTAGATAATGTAGCGATGAACGTTTCTTGATTCTAAAAAAACTTCGGAGACTCGTTTCCAAACTATTTAGTGGCCGTATGTCGTAACGGATGCTAATGAAGACATCAACTGCATTCGGAAACAAAACAAAAATGGAGAATTAATGGAAACTTCTGTCGAGATCGTTCAGTCTGCGGACACATGTGTCAGAAAGATCTGTGCAGCCGCGAATATGTTGGATGTGCCTAAAGGTCACCGTATAACCAAACTTTGTGCAGATAAAATTCCCAGTTTAAGATGTGACCGGATTTTCTCCGATTTAGTACGGGGAATGGCCCACCGTGACGTGAAGGGCTGATTGAAATTAAACACCCATGATACCGCAAACATAACGGCTGTAGATAAAGCACTTGGTAGAGATTGGATCGCGTGAGTACCAGTACTGTACAAGTGCTGAGAAGATGGCAGTGAGAAAGCTCGGAATTGTGAAGAAGTTGGATTATGGCATCTATTCCTAGGAACCTTTGCATTGACCGTGACTAACACATTCAGTGAAGTACATGATCAATTTTAATCCTTCCGGGTTAAGATATTGATATAATTAAAGGAACCAGTCACGTTGCAGTTGATGTCCTGCACCCAGATGTCAGTACCATGGTAAACACGTAATGGATGGGAGACAGCCAATAAGATCAAGAGTACCGACCAATCGTACATTTTCATAACATGCTCAAATGAATTGAAATGAAATTTCTCTCTCCTCCAAGACATAAATTCGTTCAAACGTACACGATATGTTAATGTACGCAGTATGGGTAAGCGTAGAAGGAGCTGGGGATTTAAGAATGTTTTGATTTGCGATGCCTCGTCCAGTCTAAATGAAGACACTGGAATTAATGCTGACATTCTGCCAAGAACATCGAATAGTGCTGGAAATTTGGAGGTGTTCGTTATTGGACCCATCGTCAAGTGCAGAGAAGAGGATGTCTTTTTTGTTCACAGAATGGAAAATATAAACGAAAAAGAGAAGGTTTCTTCCAACCGAGTGCTCTTGTTGTGGGCTCATGAAGTTGTGCGCCGAGTTACTCTCATTCACGACTGAAATAATAATTTCAAAATGTCATTTGAAAATATGACAGTGAAACATACGAAAAGCGCGTTGAGAGGAGGTTTGTACAACGTGACAAGCAGATTAGACGGACACCCACAGCATCAGCTGTGATGTATATACATGATAAAGATATCACCAGCGATACAGATGTACATATGTCAGCTACTTATAACAGTATAGAACCTATAATTGTTCAAGGAAAAACGTTATGAAGCCGTTAAATTAACGGACTCGGTAATACTTTGATAGTAGCACTAAAATTAATATTTTTATGAAGGTAGTATACCAGTACATAACATTGTTACATTACCGTCTCCTTCTACTGGTATCCAACCAACAAAATATTTAATATTTTACTAGAACCTGCCCATTACATTCTATTGATTTCTTATATACGGGATAATTAACATTTCATTGCATTATTACAAAGGTACGGTACCTGAAATTACTTATGGCAGGACTGGTACACTATGCACTTAAATCATGTATTTTCTAATAGTTTATTGATACGATACAACTATAAGTTCAAATGGTGTACTGGTACAGTAACATTGAGGAAAACATTAAATCAATAGTACGGTGTCTATATTATTTTTGGTCCAGTGCCCATCAAACTTATAGATTTTCCATTTCTTTATACGTACAGTACATTTGGCATTAATTGAATCCTTTGTACTGCATCAACAACTTTATAGAAATCTATAGGTGATGTACCTATGAAAACAAGATTTTCTGAAAGAAACGTATCGGTACAGTACCATTGGAATGTATTGGTGAATTGATTATTCAACCAACATAATCCATGTGTGCAATGGTACGGTATTTTTTAACACACTGGTTCAAAACAACGAACTGGGATAGTACTACCAAAACCCCATTGGATTAATGATTATTGCACCACTAAAATCTAATTGTTTTCCACAAGTTGAATAAATTTTACCATACAGATGAAAACAATGGGTTTCACCACTACGTCCAAATGCATTTACCATGCAGTGTAGACGGTTCTTAATCATGTTCTATGGGTACGAGAGTATGGCTATATCTCCATGTGTCAAAAAGAAGTTAACATCAATTATCAACCCTAGCCTTGGGAAAGAAATTTGAATGGTGACCGTTCCCGTTCCATTTTTCTTTCCTACAATTCTCCTCACGAATCATTATTGTGGTCTTATCACTGGACGGAGGCCAGAGGTGTGGAAATACCAGTTGTGCTGGTTCATAGAGATAATATATTTCCTATTTTCCGCCGTGTCAATTTTCACTCCATCAAACATAAACGTCGATATCGCAGAGTACATTTCGGCGATCATATAATTCTGTTCTGCGTGGATGGTTCCACCATGGAGAAATGCCGCGTTGATCATAGCAGATTGGATATCAGCATGGTATTTTTCCGCAACTTAAGCAACGTCACCTTCTTCTTCTTGGTCTCCATCGTCTTCTACATCTTCTTCTTCTGACTCTTCATCTTTGAATGCTTCATACTGCAAAAATATCTTAGAGACATAAGCTGTGTCATCCTCCGTCATCATTGCGGTATACAGCTTCTACCTATACTTCTACCTTTACTGCCTCCTTTATTTATTCCTCATAGTGTTTCTGGTTTTGCGAATTGTCCATTCATCCTTTCACGCCA
Organism: Odonthalia washingtoniensis; assembly: GCA_032358235.1. Lineage (NCBI taxonomy): Eukaryota > Rhodophyta > Florideophyceae > Ceramiales > Rhodomelaceae > Odonthalia > Odonthalia washingtoniensis. The sequence continues at coordinate 1,802 of JAULBU010037452.1, read as the reverse complement.
CGTAAGTAATTCTGGAGCTGCCTTCTCCATCTTTCCGTACCGTTTGCTTTACTGTGCCACCAAGAGGTGATCTCCTCTCATATTCTTTGAAGTGTCTTCTTGTATATCCCTCGTAGCTCTCCCCTGACGTATAGTGATCCATGGTGTTTCCATGTCTACAGAGGAGTCATGATGCGACCCTTCTATCTATGCAGATGTTGAACCAGAAATATGCAGTATGTCTCGTAGTCTGTTGGTCATGAGTTTCATTAATTGCTGGACTCCTCTCGGGAAACGGTATTTGAGCGAATCATGCACACTAGGGATGTTGATCCAAGTCATAAGTTGATCCTTATAGTATTGGTCAACGTGGTATGATTAATCGAGATTCTTTTGTGTGCCCATTACTCTCGAAAGGAAGCTACTATAGACTTCAATTTCTGGTGAAATTGAGTCTGCTGTCATTTCGTCTTACAGCATCATCTTTTGCCACTCTCTCCGTAATTTTTCTTCTTCTACCATGAGCTGTACCATGTTCGAAGTGCTTAAACAGCACAATAAAAACTATCGCTAGTCTTTACTTTTATATTGAATAAGGAGAAAGCTTTTCCTGTGATGATTATCGGGATGGACTTTGTCTTCTTGGTTTATGTGAGATAATACATATGTGCATAGCCCTTGAAAGTTTCGAGTATATCGTCGAGGTCTTCTTCGTACCTTTGCGTGAATTTTGTCAGAACCATTAATGTGCGTACCATCCCACCAAACCAGAGTCCTTGCGTCTTGCCTTCCCTTTCGAATTATTCAGTGGATTCTGGGATCTATTCCTTCTACTGTTTTTAATCGACTCCAGTTTCGATCCTACGTTAATGCGTTGGATTTCTTCTTCATCATCAGAAGAGGAACTGGGTCCATCATCTGGGCTTCTGCCCTTACTTTCTAATAAACTGAACGATTCGAAGGTGCCATCGTATGTGTGACTCGCAAGGCGGGGATGAGAATAGGTACGTGTAAGGAGAAGGATGATATGAGTATGATATGGTATAATATGAGTATGATATGGCATGAGATGGTATGATATGAGTATGATATGGGTATGATTTTCGTATTATATACGTATGATATGAGTGTCATATGTGTATGATTAGGTATGATATGGAGTGTGATCTGAGTATGATGAGGTATGTTATAATTATGATATGAGTATGATAATACGAGATGGTGAGATATGAGTATGACAATGATACGACGATGGTTCGATGAATATACGACAAAAAGGGAGGATAATACTACGAAGATGAAACAACGATGAAACGGCGATAATTATAACGATGGTATGATAATACGACGACGACGTGATAAAGGGGGTAAAACGAACGCAGAGAAAGCGAACTGAAGAAATAAATCTACCTGAAAAAAAACCCGGAAAAGATGGGCAGAAAAAATGTACCGTGCAACAGTGAATAATCACACGTGTATCCACTTGACACTATACGCATACATACCCTACACTACTATTGTATAGTGAATACAGGATGGCATATAATACAAATGGTAAACAACACTACAGTAGATTTCGATGCAGTAATCGAATACGGTCAATCAAGTTTTGACCCAAATACTCGTACTGCAGCTCATTGTACATGGAGCAAAACCCGACACTAATTATGTGCGTCTGTAAAATTCAAAAACGAAGTGCTTTGAAGGAACCCAGAATCTTCGTACACTTCGGGTACCGGAAAACTATGCATTCCCTTGTAATTACTTCAGGGTGAACTTAGCGTGCACTTAGTGTTTCTAATTCTGAACTTTGGTCTTAAATA
>JAULBU010037441.1:0-15195 GCA_032358235.1 Odonthalia washingtoniensis | reverse complement strand
GACATATGGCGTGTTTTGATTGGTTAAACTGCCTCGGATTACACGTGTCGCATTGAATCGCGTCAGCGGTCCACAACTTATAAATTTACTGTAATAACGTAATGAGCTGAAGCAGATCGTACCGCAGAATCAAGTTGTGACTCAACGGTACGTACTTCAGGATCATCTGCGTCACGTGCTCATATGTTTATGAAGTTATCACCATTTTCATCAAAATCACGGATACCGAATGCAAGCATACATTCGCCACTACATTTTTTAGAACCATGTATAGATTGAAAGGTATATCATTTTGTTGACATTTTTCTATATTTTTGATTACAAGCATTTTCACCCATATTTTCATCAAAGTTCTTTAATGTACGTACAGCTATAACAACAACATCAATTGATAAATGTTTATGCAATGTGGTTGATGAACTCATAACTCTATCACCAACAGGTCCAGATTATGTTGATATACATGATGATATACTTTGATAGTTATTTTTAGGTACCATCAACCGAAATTTTATAATATAATTTTCAGTAGCTGATGCATTATTCCTTGGTAAGCACGGTTGAGATAATGATTTATAATGAATTGAATTGTTGGTTATCCTTCCATCTTCACAAAAATTTTCTTATAACATCCCATCAAAACTATTTACATTGCTTTTTATTCTATGTATCAATCATACCTGTTTTGTACACTTAATTCTTATGTATCATTTTATGTCTGTAATAACAACATTACACAGACAGAAACAATAATTACTGTTCGTCATCATAAGAAATAATCATCTTATTTAATATTCACACATTTCGTTAATTCATTTTACGTCTCTTCTACTTTTTGATAATATATTTATGCTTCATGTTTATGTATTATCCTCAATTTTTAATCTGGTGGTAATGTATAGAAATGTTAGTATCTGGGATCTTTCCTGTATAAAAAATATTATACGCAAATAATGCGCGTTATCATTATCAAATTACTAAATATCAAATAAAAAAGGACAAACAGAAAACTTTACTATATTACTATATTTTATTAATATCATTAATAATAATAGCAATGTACTTACTTTAAACCTAATTTTAATCAAAATATGATTACAAGATTAGTCATAAGAAAAGGTTAACATGGTATACCACTACCATTACTGCCATTCACTGCTGAATATTATATCAACCAAATTCCACATTTTCCGTTTACATTTTTGCGTCATATTATGACGATATCAGCACACATCTATCATGGTGTTTTTTGAACATTGTACATATATTAATATGTACGAAAGTTGTAAACAATTTATAATTTTCTTTTACCATCATTTCTACTTCCTAATACTACGTACCATCAATTTCATCATAGTCCACAGATTTCAACGTCCACATATTTCAAATATTTAATTACACAGCCAAGCTTCATATACCGTTATTCTAAATATTATTAACAGTCAATTTCCTTTCAACATTGGCTACATGAATGTCAAGTCTACAGACATACTGTTGTGCTGACCCTCCCAACTATTTCTTTCCCAATCGGTCACGTGCAAGCGGTTGTCTTCACCGAAGAACCACTGCTTACAGGCTTCCATTTTTTCCCTGAAAAGCGGTCGATGTTTCACTAGCTCCTGACTATTCAAATAATTTTGAATAGTCTTGTAGTGGCATGTTCCATCATACAAACAAATTTCTTTTTGACACTTCACATTGTTTTCACCAACAGTACTACATTCACGTTTACTACTAAATTTTTCCTTCACATCCTTTTCTTCATCCATTATTCCATTACTTTTTTTCATGTACTAAATGTTTCTTCCCGGAAACTTGTCTCCCACATCGACATATTCCTTTTCTATTATCGTCAACAATTTTTAAACATATATATATATTTTTTGTACCATTTCGTTTCTATAATTAAATTGTTCTTGTTATCCATTCAGGAACATATTTTCTTTATGTACCAGTATATTATCCATCTCCTCCAAAGACGGTTACTTTTCTTCACCACTAAGTTTTATGCCAATCTCTTCCAACTTTTTAATTCTTTCCCATGCAAAACCCGATTCACACGACCATCTAGATCGTTTGTCGTCTCCGACTCCACTTTTCCAACTTCTTTTTTTATTATTCGTTCTATGTTCTTTCCTTTCCCTTATTTCATCACTTCGTCTTCCATACCATCTTCTTTTTTTTGTGCCTTCCTCTTCATTCCTTTCAATCTAATATTTCGAAACGTTCCTATCTCGGTCGTTTGTACTCCGTTCTTTATATTTGCAAATGTTACAACCATATCACCGTAATGATATAGAGAAAAAAATTAAAAACGAAGCTGTATATGTAGTAAATATACATCTTCGTTTTCCCTTTTCAATTTTTATCATATTTGTTTCATTCTCCTCGTCACTGCTTCCCAGGTTTCTGTAATCCGTAACATACTCCTGCTTTATACTTCTCTCTAATTTCATACTATCAGCTATATTTTCTACAACTTTAAATCCTCTCTTTTTTATTTCGATTTTTTCTTCTTCTTTCTGTATAAATATAATAACACAGACGCATTTTCCATTCTAATTTGTTAGTATGTTAGATTGGTTGTATCTTTTTGTTTTAGCAAAAATAATTTTCATCGCTTGGTTAACGCGTTTGTTTTCGTAAATTCTTGTTGCAGCTGAACATACTGTCATCGCCCTGTTAATAAACAAAATATTTTTCGCTGTATTTCACCTTGTTTTTGCTGTTACAAATATTGACAGTTCTGTTTCCCAGTGCATTTTCCGAATTGTAATAACAGGCCGAAACAATTTCCGTCTCGGTCGTTCCGTTTTGTTTTATACCGTCGTCCATTGTGTGCCCTTTTCTTGTGCAGACACGTTCTCTTCTCGTTGCGACTTACGCTACACAATCAGGCTGCATCATTTCTACTGTTACATGCACCTTACTGTGTACAAACAATATTTGTACATAGTGAGGTGTATATACGTTCTGAAGTATACCTAATACCCTGTACTTGTTTTGACATTTCTATTCACTTCTGTCCATAAGCCGTTCATTATCCGGCATGTGACAGTGTTCAGTTCTGTGACTATCTCTCCATAACGGGATATCTACACATTTCTTCTTTTATTTACTCACCGTTCGTGTTACGCATGGTATCGTATCACCGGGACCCATGCTACTGTAAAAAGTGGCAAATATCGATAATAGATGCCTCTTGCGTAAAGCAGGATCTCTTAAAGCACTCAATAGGGAGTTTGGGATAAGTGAAGTGACTAAATATATGAGTAAATAAACAACTAAAGCTTGTCGTTTTTTGTCGTTTTTTTGGTTTTCTCCAAATTTTAATTTTCGATAAGACGAGATTTCAAAGAAAACGACTGTTCAGAGGCCGGAATGGTATCCTGGGAAGAAACTAAGTTTCACAGAAATTGTTTGAGTTTTTGAAGCAGTTTCGCCTCCTTAACTTCATAATTTGTTTTTATTGAACTGTATCGGGATTGTTGGTCAGATCAAGTTCCCGCCATTTTAGATTTCTCAGAAATCATACAACGATGTTTGTAACATCTTCCCTCCTTTTAATATGAACCAAACCGAGGCCCCGCCTTGAAGTTGATCGTACTTCTCTCGTCCCCTTCTGTGAGTCAGGGAGGAAGAAAAACCGCTGGGAAATAGTATGAGGCAAACGGACTTTTGGAAAAGTCGAAACATCTATTAAGAGGAAGAGGCGAACGCTTTGAAATGCCTTGATACTTAACATGGGTGTGCCTATCCTGTATCATGTGCATAGAAGGCTCAAGAAAAGAAAGAAGAATTTGCAGACTACTTTTGAGAAAAGGCATATAAAAGAAGCTACTTTTAATCTGAATGCTTTTTCAGAAAACAAAAGTCTGACGGTTTTTTGATTTTCAAAAAGCGACGTGCTAAAAGTTGCACAAATTATAAATTTCTCTGGATGAAGGACTGGCAGGAGAGGATATTAATGTGATGAAATCCCGGGAGGGTGCATCGTTATGCGGCGATTAGCAGCACTCTGTCGGTGGAGGGACATTGAATTCACTTTTGGTATGATGGACTGCGTTATTTCCGAGATATTTTGGGAGTTGGTTGAGGGGTTTATTAATACGTATGGAGAATTAGTTTCTACTTTAAGATCGGACTTGCTGAATACCCGTGCATTTGATTATGCTAAATACATTCACGAAAACTGCGCCCCAATGAATAACTGTATAGGATTTGTTGACTGTACCAAAATCGCAATTGCAAGACCAGGTGGGACAGCATCTAATCAACGGTCTCGTTATAGTGGGCATAAACGATTCCATTATTTGATTTATCAAACAATCTGCACTTCAGATGGGCTTGTGTTTTATTTATACGGTCCGGAAGTGGGGCGCCGTCACGGCTAAACTATTTAGAGACAAAGAAATCTAGACCATGAGTTGCAACAAAAGTTACAAATTGAACAAGCCCAAATACTGTATTTACAGGGATGCAGTCTATGTCATGCGTCCCTGGATGCAGTTGCATATCCAAGAGCAACCGAAGCTGCACAGCAGCACATATATAATGTTGCAATTAACGGGGCTCGTGTTGCGGTGGAGTGGTCCTATAAGGACATAAAACAAATGTGGGCGACTAACGATTATAAAATAATGTTGAAAGTACTACAGGCTCCAATAGCAATGATGTTCAAAGCATCTGCTCTGCTTTGGAATTTTAAAATTTGTCTTGGTCACGGTAGCCAATTCCAAAGTTATTTTAATTTCCCCCCGCCCGACTTAGAAACATACATCAATCTTAATTAAACTTTAATAAATCTACACTTAGAAACATTCATCAATCTTAATTAAAATTTAATAAATCTACATGACCTTACGTGCAATTGCTGAAAATGCAATCAAACTTTGCTTTCGTTCCTCAATTCCAGCCCTTCTTTCCTCCGTCCCCAGGCCCAACCTTGCCTTATCCATTTGAAGTCGCTCAGAGTCTAATTGTAGACGGCGTCCCTGTAGTTCCCCAAATCGTGTGGCTCTTTCCATCTCCACCTTATCTCTATTAGCGTCCCGTTTAGATTTGGCTTTTTCCAAAGCCAAACGGCCGTACTCAATTTTGAATCGTTTTTCGGTATTTGCATGTTGTTTTCTCATATGCTCGGCCATTCGTTCAGCTGATCTCCATCGTCCGAGTATTCGCATGATTGCCATTTCCTATTCGAATGATTTCCAGCGATGTCCGTACGCTTTGATGATCCCCCACCACGATTCATAGCCTGGTCTTTGATTTGTTCTCTACTTATCCTTAGCCTCTCGTCCAGCCCCGTCCTTTCATCACGTTCAGCGCTCCTTTTTTCGTCATTCTCATCTATGGCATGTGTCACGTCATCTAAAATTACCTCCCTTTCATCCCTTACGTCAATAATGCCACTTGCAGTAATGTTTGTAGTCACCGCGGTGCGCTGATCCGCGATAAGTTTCTTTAACCTATCATTTAAAGTCTTCCACGTCGGCTAAGTAACCTCAAAAAATATACTGGCCGGGGCTGTGCTTTTGAATATTGTAAGTGCCTCAATAAAATTGCCCTTCGTCTCACTGTGACCCCAAAAGGTGGGCATCTGTGGCTATTACTGCTTTCAATAGCATGACGTCCAACATGTTAGTAAACCGAATGCGCCTATTTGGTGTGTTTGTTGTTACTGTACCATCAGAAATGGGAGAGATAGGTAAAATTAATGTGTCACTTGTAGTATTTTGCACTGCAGCATCACTTGCAGCATTACTTGGTGGAGGACTCGGGAGAATTTGTACCTTCGTTGTCGTAATTTCTTGTACAACATCAGGAAGCGGCGGATTGGGTTCGTTTCCCGGTATTGCATTGAAGGGTGGCATAAAGCTTTGATGTGGGTGAGGGTGGTCGTGGCGTGACGCTTTGTTCACGGTGTGGCGAGCTTTGGTGTGCACAAAAAGCGTAAAACTTTGGTGTGCGGTGTGGGCGGCATGCCGAAATTTGGTGTACAATGAGGCTGGCGTGGCGTCAAGCTTTGGTGACGGTGTGATGAGGTTGGCACGAAGCTTTGGTGACGGTGCGATGAGAGTGGGTGGGATGAAGATTTGGTTACAGTGCGGTGAGGGTGGCGTGGCGTGAAGCTTGGGTGACGGTGCGGTGAGGGAGGCTTGAAGCTTTGGTGAAGGCGTGTACGATTTGATATCGTTTTTGTCGATTGACGGCCGGTGGGAGGTTGGACATGATGAGTCTACAATTCTGTTGAACCGATTTACTCACTTCGAGCATAAAGTCCTCGAAGGATAAAATTAGGTTTTTTTTTGGTTTCCGGCAACTTGACACTGACGTACCAACAAACGGAGGTCTCCTATTCGTTGAGAAAAATTCCTCATAAATTTTATAATTTCTAATTTCGTTCACTTAAAATATTAGTGATTTGGCGATGACTAAATCGGCGATTTAGACCAGATTTGAAAAATCAAAACGACTAAAAACCTACCCGCTCAGTACACGACCCAAAAAGCACAAGTGATATTACTCGTTTTTTTAATCACTTCATTTATCCAAAACTCCCTAATGAGTGAAAGAAATCCGACTCGATTGTCTTTCGCTCATCGATAGTAAAAGATTGATGTCTAACTCACCGAGTTTATTTCTCGTGTTTAATTCTGGGTGAGGTCTAGCCTCCCCTTATGTACACCATGTAGTGCATTGCACCAGTGCTCTTAGGACATTATTTGTACCGCCACGTGTAGAGTATGGTACAGTACCTCCTGTACTGTATCATCTGACACTCTTCCTCGGCATGAATAAAATAAAATAAATGATTTCCATGCAGGTGGCGAGATTCGAACTGAAGTCTTTTGGCTTTTCAGCCACTGCCCCATTTTCAAATCCACAGGGTCAAGTATACATACGCAAGTTTCGTCGACAATTTTAGGACTTCGTGACACTAGACTTGGTTGATTTCATTTCGGTGCATAGTGCATATGGAGAACCATTCGTTAGCGGTGGGAAGCATGGTTGGCCGGGTAATGCCGTAATTCCACGCCTCGTCGCAACATGCGGTTGGAACTCCATCGGTCAGCCATCTTTTGCCCTTTTATCACATTTTTTATACAATTAGACCATAGCCCTCAGCTATGGTTTGCGTCACCTACCCGTGACAGTTTTTATGGAACACCTCCCGTGTTCGGTTAACGGGTAACTCCTGAAACCACAAATACTCTAATTTGATTCGAAATTTGTGAAAATTTTACACAAATTGTCGTATTAAATTTATGGAATCGGTTGGGACCCCAACCCCTCAGAAGAGATTTGGGACATGGAACAAACACTCAAATTCATACACGTGTTGACTAAGCATACATTTACGACACGAATCTTGAATAGTCGACAAGAGTGTACACCGTCATGATAGCCACAATTAATATTTCCTTGTTCAACCGAAGCTTGGTCACTCATAAAATCACCTGCTGTACCACAAACTATATTACGACAAAATGCCTCCGTTTCCTCCTATACAAAGGGATCGTCAGCATACCTCATCGCATTCAGTACCACCAACCACACCTATATAAGAACCGATCCGTGCATTACGTCGATCTACATGTAGGACTGACTCTCAAATCGCAGTCGATGCTATGAATGATCAACTATCCGGCATCTTTATAAATGACAAAAACGAATCCAACAATCAAATAAACGTGATACAAAATATTAGTCACCTTTTACCTCCGCCAGTTTTATCAGAGGACGTCAATGCATCAAACAGCCTGCATATAACGTCTAATAACTTCTTAATTGATAATGAAGGTGAAGAAGAAACTGAACAGGAGCGTGTGCGAAAGATTAGGGAGAATCGTTCAACACCATCCATAAAATGCGTCATAAGGAAAATAGTTGTAGCCGCAAAAAGAGGATCAGGGTTCTCGACAGACCAAACAGATTTCATGCTTGATGCAATCGACAAATACCTTCCTCTATGTAAAGAAGAATGGGATGTCGTATTGACGATGCATAACCTCCGTTTTGGTGAAAAATCTAGAACAGTAGATGGATGGAAGAGAAAATTCTCAGGTATGCATCAAAAGCGCATGCCAACTGGTGAGCCTCTGATGACAGCTGATGTGCGACGTGCAAAGTACTTGAGGTATAGGATGACAGAAAGAGCTGATTTGGGGTTTTCGTAAGAAGATGAGGATGAGATAGAAGCCCTCGGTATTTATTCAAATGATTCTACTGATAATTTTGATAGCAAAAATCCATAGTTAGGTGCCGAAACTGGGAAATTAATTCCATCTACCGTTACAGATTTCCCGCCAAGTCCAGAAAGTACTACTAATTCTCCCCGCCTTTTGGGTCATCGACGCAATAGAGGTGTTAAGCAACATGAAGATTCAAGTGATTTATTTTCAATATTGAAAGCAAACATGGTACTTGAGAAACAACGCAGGAAAGAGGAATCAAAACGCAGAGAAGAAGACCTTGCAGAGGATAGAATACGCCGTGAGGAAGACCGTGCTGAAGAAAAGCTTCGCAGAAAGCATGATTCTAAAAGACAAGATAGACTAATGGGGATGATGATGATGGTATTTACTAGTAGTCAGAAAGAGTTTTCTCCGGAACATCATCAAGAATAGTACATTATGACTGCTGTATCGTCTGCATGTGACACGACTTCTTCGTAGAAAACAAAACAGGTTTCCAACATCCGATTACTTTCTTCATAATTCCTCAACAAGAAGCAACGCCTACCCTTCAATTCCCCATTCCGATTATAAAAATCGAAGAAAAACTCGCTGCACACGACTATGATCTCCCCTTTTTATGTGATAATACTACTGAAAAAAATGTCACAAAATGTGACACGACTTCTTCGAAAAAAAATCAAGTTCCTAAAATCTGATTACTTTTTTCACTATCCCTCAAGAAGAGGCAACTATTACTCTTCAATTTCCCGTTCCGATTATTCCAATCGCATAGAAATGCGCTCTACACGACCATAATCGCGCCTTTTCATGTGATAATACTACTAAAAATGTGAAAAAATGTGACACGACTTCTTCGGAAAAAATACAAGTTCCCAAAATCCGATTAATTTCTTCGCTATCCTTCAAGAAGAAGCAGCTCCTACTCTTCTATTCTCCGTTCCGATTATTCAAATCGGATAAAAGCGACAACGCTTCACATCCCAGTTCAAGAATATTCTTAAAACTTAAAGTTTTATTTGTTTTCTAGTCAAGGCATGATCTTCTTCTCTCCCCATTTATTTAAGTGCTTTACATTGAAATTTTCTCGAAGGAATAGATTGGCCTCAACACCTAAGTGTGACATGTAACTATTCATGATCTGATTAATCCCTACAACACGCGCTCTGAAATTAAACAATAAAATGGTTGTTAAGATCATGAGCTTCCTTTCCCCAAACTCCTCATAAATGAACCTATCTTCCCTTCGAGGAAACGTACCCTGTAACGCACTCATTCCCCATTCAGATGCTTGCCATGCCAAAGTAGCCTGCTTAAATTCAATTAATTGAATACAATCGTTTCCGGTCGTCAAGTGATCTTGGGCTGCTTTGATTGGAAATGGGTAATCTCCTCGTGAAAATGTTGAATCAACTACTCAATGGACACCAGTTATTTCGTGACATTCATCTAGTTTTGAGTGTACCTTTCCCCATGCGGAAATCTGTGAGTCGTGAAATGAACCAGGAGAATTATATGCACACGAAATTATTACTCCTGAAGGAGCAAAGACGAATATATTTCCAACATAGTGATCGTGCGTCCACCCATTGTAAAACATGTTTTGTATCACGCAATCACTTGACTGTTCGAATCGTGGCTTTAAACAGTCAGCCACGCGATAAACATCTGTCAAAACTTAATACTTATCCGAAAAATATTTTTTATATATTTCCACCTCGGTCAATGTAGGCATGCGAACTTTAGCTCTTTCGTCGGAGGCTAGGACCTTTAATAGAAAGCGTCTCGCGAATCTAATGTATAACGATGGAACGCTTGCTGTTTCATAAAAAACCATGCAAAGTTGCATACTGGAACCTCTTGTTCTGTTTCATGCAAGAAAAAGACCTAAACATTGTGTAGATGACATTAATCGCGTCCTTCCGTGTTTAATTGATCTGAGCGGTAGCAATCGAATTTTTCCATCTTTTGAGTGAGGTGAATAAATATCATAGAGATTTCCGAATTTCTCCATGATAAAGCTGAAAGCATGGTGTTTGATTCCGGTGAGCGTTAGGAGGGATCGTTCTCATCCACTTCCAAAAAGGAAGAAAAAGGTGGACATGAATAGTTTCTGCAATTCACGGCGTGAGATTCGACGGTCCCGGTTTGTACGCCCTGCTACATTCAATTTGCTTATAAAGGTTAGAGTGCGTGTTTTGCGTTGATTTTACGCTATCATGACCAGCAGATTATTCGTCTCTGAACTCATTGATGGACACCTTTGTCGAAATCTAAGTCACTCCTACTAACGATCATTTCCCGGAGTACGAGTACGAGTACGATTCCTCTACTGCAATGTGTAAGGAAAATTTTCAATTGGGTCATTTTATTTGATACTGACCAAAAGTGTTACTTCGTTTCTGTTTTCCTTTCAGAACGAAAACATGTATCAAATCACAAATCTAAAAATATTTGGTATTTGGTATAGTATTAAATTTGTGTTTTCAGGAATGACCCAATAGTCGAACTTCTTCGCTATTTCTCATTAAGCTTTTATACTTTCTAGTCACCTTTCCGTGATATTGTTTTGCTTCCATTTGGTCATGGTGCAGCCTCCCCGCTGCACCCAGTCACCTCCCCGTGACATTTTTGCCTCCCGCAACATGTGATTATTCTCAATAAAATCTCCCCACTGTCCATCTTAGTCGTTGCAACCTGCCCGTTGCGTCGCCTTGCGACATTTAATTGGTCTTCACAACCTGCTCATTGTGTGCATCAAATCTATGCTCAATTGGTCATGAATACGAAGTAAATGTTTAGCAGCAATAAAAAACCATAGCATAGTGGAAAAGGTTTGCAAACTTGATGACTGCGGTGATCCTTGATGTTACAGTACAATATATGATAGAGTGTCCTCTTCACTTAGTGATTAGATCCTTGTGGACGTTGGTGAAAATTGTACCTCTTAGTCTTTCCATCACGAATCGGTACACGGGCTTGGTCAATATGTCCGCTATTTGGTCTGAAGTCGGTATGTACTCCACGCAGATGACTCCAGTTTCCTAAAAGAGTCGTACATGATGGTACTTGACCTCAGTATGCTTCGTCCGCCCGTTGCACCATTTTTGGACCATGATGGACAGCGCTGCAGTATTGTCACTAAAGATGGGGATTGTTGGAACAAGCGCTCCGGATCCATTCGGTCTTTGAAACGTGATCTCCCAGCAGAGACGGTGAATCTATGTGAGATATTTGACCGTCGTGTACAGGGAAATGTACTCTGCCTCTGCGGACGATAGCGAGACAATAGATTGACGTAAGCTCTTCTAACTTATTGGACTATTGTTGACGCATCCAACGAATCCTGTTGTTGACTTCCTACTGTCTTTGCAGCCGGCCCAATCCGAGTCAGAGTAGGCCTGGATGTCCATTTTGGTCTCTCCTTTCTTAAAGTGAATGGTAATGTGTCGACTCGCTGTTAGGCACCGAAGGACACGTCTGACCATCAACAAATGTCGGCTTGTCGGGGCATGTACGCTTCGGACTAGGTCACATATGGCAAACAAAATGTCAGATCTCGTGCATAATGCCAAATACAGTAGCTCATCGACTTTCTGTCGGTACAGACTGTGGTCCCTTAGGTCTAATAGCTCCTCGTTGCCCAAGGCTGGGGGGATGTAGGCATCGGTAGGCTTGGACGTGAATGTGGCATTGCAATGGGTCATGCCATACTTGGACCGTAGCTCACCAACATAACGTAGTTAGAAAACACTCAGACCATTTGGACATTGATTAATCTCCCAACAAATGAATTTCTTTCACTCTCCGAAGTACTTGACATCGACTGTCTTCGCGGGCTTCTCCTTAAATGAGGTCAGCAGGTTGGGATAGTTCGAACCAAAATCCAGGTCGTCGACAACGATGCATAGGACAATGTAGCTCGACTCGAACCTGAGGAAGAGAATTCGTTCGTCTGTCGAGAACTTCTTAAATCCCCATTCCAGTAGTGTCTCAATCAGCAATGAGCCCCAGATCTTACCGGCCTGTCGGATTTCGTACATAGACTTGGAATCGACACAAAACTGGTCCGGCCTTTCTTTCCATCTGGTCGAATTCATCTGCTGTTCAATTATGACTTGATAGTCGATCTCGCCATACAAATAGGCATTTCCTACATCCCCTCCTTTGACGATCAAATTTTTGGAGGAGGCATGGTCGAAGAGAATGAGAACAACCTCGTGTGAGGCCACAGGGGCATATGTATCGAATGGGTCAAAGTCAATCTCCGCCATTTGATAGTACCACGTACACACTTTGCTTTGTGTAAAACGCTTTGTCAGTCTCGGTCAAGTGGTTTGAGTCTAAAGTCTCACTCTGCCTTGAAAGTCCATCGAGGAGACTTGACACAGACTGAAGCTGGTCCGAACGGCATAGATTGAAGTCAGTCAGCCTGACGACGCATAACTTTTTGGCTACTTGGTCATACGTGCGGCAGAGGAAATCATCGCTCTCCATACTCACGAAGAAGACGTGTAAGGCTCTTGCAGACAGATTCTTATTTAAGGTCGTTTACGGGAGATAAATGAACGCAAATCCAGGCTAACAAAAGGTGGGCAGTTTGACGAAGTTGATTGTGTTGGTGTTCGGTCTCCAAAGTCGCAAAAAGGAAAGTTGTTGTTGATTCCCTTAGACGGAAGCCTACTTCAAAGCCAGTTTCCATGATGCATTTCCTCTGCCCAAAGAGTATCGGGCAGTCCAGTTCCGGTCAGAATGACGGGCGCTCTCACGGACAGCTCTTGAATTAATCGCTCCGCTCTTCCGTTGCTCTGTGATGTATAGGGCGGAGAGCTCTCGAGCGTGATGCCTTCAATGCTCTTCAGCACGGAGACAATTTCTCCCTTATGCTCTCCTGCACCGTCCAATCTAATGGACTGCAGTCTGAATCCAGTCATTCTCTCCGACCTCTCCATATACTAGCATATAGCCTCGTATACTTGCCCGCGATCTGACAGTATGTAGACGTCCTAGTGGGCTGTGTAGTCGTCGATGATTCCGAGGGCATACGATCGGTGCCCGAGTGACTTGATCCGCATTGATCCTAGCACGTCCATTTGAATAAGCTCAAGTGGCTGAGTTGATAGTCTGTTGATTGGCTCAATGGTCGCCCGTTTGGTCTTCGCTATCAAACATTCGGTGCAGAATACGCTCTTCTCTGTGTCAAACCTGAAGTTTTTCCCAGACTCCAATACCTTGGAGGCCTCAAAGAGTCTTTCAGGACTGATATTTCCAAACTTCTTGTGCCATTATGTGGCGATGTCCGTTTAGCCTTTCATATGTCCTCCGAGGATTAGGATGTGATATGAGGCGCAGATTGGCTCAAGCAAACCTTTTGGACATCTTGACATATAACTCAAGCGAATAGAGTCCTTTGTTTATCTCGACCAATTGGACTGTCTTGTCGCTGTGGTGTCTGGAGATGACACAAGTGGTCATCTCGTTTCTGACCGGAGGGTCGCATGTGAATCGGATATTGAATAGACGACTCAACTCTCCGACCGAAATGATGTTGGTCGATAATTGAGGAGTGTCGTATGCCTCTACGATGACACCTCCGTCGATTGGCAACTGCAATGTCCCTTTTCCGACCACAAAGTACTTCCCTGATGCAGACTGTACAAATTATTTCTTCATCGGCTCATACGAGGAAAAGACTTCTCTTCTGTGAAAGAAATTATGTGTGCCGCCCGAGTCAATCAAACACTCTGGCGAATTATATTCCTTTGTGGTCGCGATTGTTGAACGGAATTTGAGTTTGGCCATGAAGCCACCTTGAAATATAGGATTGTTATAACCACTTGACGGGCCTTGATTTCCAAAGAACTGTGCATTGGCTCTTGGTTTAGTGTCACTTTATTTTCCATATGGTCCGCTTGGAGGAGGTACATCCACACGGGGCATGACACCCATCCTACTTGTCCACCGGATCGGGCCTGGTACAACGAACTGGCTTGGTCTAAATGGTTTGGGTGTTGATGATACCCACTACCTCGACCTCGACGTACAAACCTCGACCTCCTCCATGACCACGACCACTGCCTCGGTTATTTGATGCGTCTGAATTATTGCGGTACCAGCACTTGTTTGCAAAGTGGCCGATCTTTCCGCAGACAAATCAGGCGTCCCTTTTGGTCTTATTAATTCTGTCATGGGTCGTATTGTGATTCCTGCTGGGGTCGTTGAATGCTGAAGCGGAAATAGGGACAACTGTCTTTGTCGTTCCTTGTACTTGGCGACTAGAATTTTCGGCCTTTACGGACGCAATTACCTTCTCGAAATGTACGCCACTCGACTCCACAACCATGCCAATAGGTGCAAACATTTGAGGCAACTTCCGCAACAGTTTGGACACCTTTGTATCGGCCGAAATGGCCTTGTCGTAAGATTCGAGCTTGGAGACGAGTCGGTGAAAAGTTTCGACATGCTTTTCCCACTCCTCGTCCTTGTCAAATGACATGGTCTCCAACTCTCGTTCGATGTTGATGACCATTTGTGTATTGGAAATTCGATACACTTCGTCCAATTAGGTCCAGAAGTCCTTCGCAGTTCGGTCATCGTCGTCTACAATTGTGGTCATTTGGCCCAGCTGTCCATCGGACAACGTAACAGTGATTGCGCTCTTCTACTTGACGTTGGATTCGAGCTATCTTCTGTGTTGTGCTGCAGGTTTAGGGTCCGGACGGTCCGTTAGTCCAATGAGGTCACTGTCTTGTTGTTGCCGGTACGATTTGGCGCGACGACGCCTATTGATGAAGTTGTCCGCGCCTGTCAACTTGGGCAACCTTGTCACGCCATCTATTTCCGTATGGTTTGGCATGAATTCGCGGAGCTGCTGTGGCGCTTCGAGCCTAGGGGGATCAGGGAGAAATGGAAGCGAAGGAAGGATATTTTTCATTGTGTTGAACTCGGGGCGATGCTACCATAAAAGATTTATGTCTGTCTCACCGAGTTTATTTCT
>JAULBU010037430.1:0-15196 GCA_032358235.1 Odonthalia washingtoniensis | reverse complement strand
TACTGAATTGTGGATCTAATTTCGAAGAGTACTAAGTGATGTGTATAGATCTTTACAATCTACGATGATTGCCGTGGCTCTTAATGTAGAAAGCGAGTCTTTAGAACTTTTCCTTCATAAATAGCTTCTGATGCACCTAAGATCTCAGCTGCTGCGATCGACTTGACAGTGCTCTTTGATTTATGAGCCATCCAGGATATTGTGTGAAATACTGAGTTGAGTGCGAGCGATCCAACTAGTGAACCTGATATGTACGATAGTTGTCTATGGTCCGAAAGACGACCTGCGACAGCTAATATAGCGATGGACCTAGCATGAGCTCCAGGTACTGGTTTTGTAAATGAGATATTTGTTCCTATGTTCTTGAGAATCCGAATAGCAGGAGCTTGGGATGTCAGCACTGATACTTTGGCTGACGGGAGAATGTTTTGGAGGTGGCTGGCATAAAATGAGCAAAAGTCGAAGTCACAATTCCAAGCCACCCCAACGATGAATTTGATGACACAAATGATGATTTCTTAACTACTGTTAATTCACATTATGTTTCAAGTTTTCTCATTCTTGATATGGGAAATTGCTGTAAGGCTACCAGTTTATCATCTGCATTGATGCTACAGGTAAATTTTTCTTCCTGAGATATTTTGTGACCATAAAACCGAAGGTTGCCAGGTCCATTTGCGACTGTTCCAAGCTTTTAAATTCGAAGTGAAGCCATATAATAAATTTTTGACAGCATGTTGCTCACTAGTCACTAGAATTTTGTCAACGATTATCGACGCCAGCAATATCATTTTACCATTAGTGAATACATAAAATAGTTGAGGCATCACAGTACATTATGTCGAGCCAAGTTCGATGAACAGATTATCTGATTGCGACTGCCACTTGGCATTCGCATTTACCAGACCGTAGGCAGCAGTTAGAAGTAGCCATTAGTGATCACGATCATAACATTTTCGAGGTGGGACTACGTGAAAATCACGAATAGCAAGGCCTGTTTTTAAAAAAGCTGATTTAACGTCGTCTTTGGTAACTCGCCAACCTTTTAGTGACTCTATTGATACCACTATGTGCACTCCACTGGGAGAGCACATGTTTCAATCCGAATTCATTTCGTCCTTGATACTGGCTTCTTTGCCGTGCGGAGATATTTTTTCCTTTAATTTAAACGTATCATCATCATATATTTTGACTTTATAAATTGTATGCGAGGAAATAACAATCTCGTTCTTGGGTAGAGCTGACTGCGGCAGTACAGATACCGTTTTCTTGAACTCTTCTTCTTCCTTTTGATATGCTTTTATTATCACTGCCTGATGCAAGCCTTCGGCATGATGCTTCTTAGCATACTTATTACCAATTGTATCGAGCATATCTTTCAGGACGTCCTGGTCATTTGAGATGAGCTTGTCTCCCGAAAAAAAGCAAAGTAAAGATAGACTGTCAGGCAGACGCCATGTTTTTGCTCATTCCATTTTACGGATTTCGAGTCACCACCATCATACGTGATTTGGTGGCGACCGTAGTTCATAGATTGAACAATACCAGGGTGGAAACAATTATCGAGTGGCCAAAATACTTCAATTCGATCACCAATATTGATTTTTTTATAAACAACAACCGGATCAATCTCATCTGCAGCATAATTGGCACTACTGTAGGCATTGTCCATACTGTTGTTATCCACGATAGTATTTACATCAGATTCGGGGACAGTATTTTGGTCAAAATCATGTACTGTATCTGAGATTCGACAAACCTCGATCGATCTACTGTTGATGCCATCAAAATATGTATCTGTAGTGACTTCTATATTATAATGATTTGATATTTTGGAATATTCAGATACTGGTACTTCATCGTCTAATGCCTTGAAGATGCCATTATCAAAATTATCGATTGATTCGATGTTCTGATATGCTAGATCATTTTCAGTGATTGCAATTCTGACATCTTCGAGTGCTGTAAAAATCTTGTGTCCATGGGAACTGGGGATGGACACTGTACCCGCTGACTCATCTAACATTTATACGATGAGAGGCGAGCCATTTACCTCGCTTCTCATGGCCGTTCTTGTCATATACTTGAACTAAATCACCTGGATGAATAACAGGGTCAACAGTAGCTTTTGTGCGCATGATCAAGTTGAGCTTCCTTTCTGCAATTAGAATGTCTCTAGCAATAACTAGATCTTGATACACCATCCCAGGAGCAGTAGATCCTAACAGAGGTTTAGTGTAGCCCTTCGCTATCTCGAAAGAAGACATCACATCAGAACCATATAAATCATTGCTGATACTAACAGCTTTTGAAGCCAGGATAGACTTGTCCTCATCTGGGAGAGCATGGGTCAATCAAATAAATATCTATCGTACAACACCATGCTTTGTCTCCAGATTGTTCTTGTGATTTTTTCGAGAGAGAACCTGTCTAAATTTTATGCAATGAGATTGGAAATACAACATAAATTCATCCTTGGCGAACTCTTGATCTCCTTTCAGAGCAGCAGCAGGCCGGAATTGAGTAATCTACGTATTCTAGAAAGCAACAGTAGCAGCAAAAACTGTAGCATCAGGTACTGGGTATAACGATAAGAACCTATAGTAACTGTCCATACAGTGGAACAGCCTCATTTGGCCCAAATAAATGTGATCGATCATGACACCGTCGTTTAACGGACGATTTATCGATCTCAGTGCTACTTTACTTGATGGCGAAGGCGTTGATGTGGCAATAAATTATTACCACTTCCTAATCACATCACCTAGGTATTTCTGCACATCCTTTGACCACATGTTGTTCCGTTTTAGTAATATTCGGATGTCAGAATACAATGAATGGCCACAGATGTAACAGTGAACTTTATCAACTACGCGCTTGATTTGCAGTCAGGAATTTAATCTAGAAGCATCAATTGCCACGGTTGCAGTATGATCAGTAAAAGTAGCAGCGCATGAAACAGCATCTTTTAACTTTACCAAAGTAATGAATTAGTGAAGTATGTCATCGTTCATTGCAATTGAATCTCGAAGTCCGTTGATAAGACGCATCAGTATTTTGCTACCAAAAAATGTAAGGCGTCACATTCCCGCTTGATGTTCCTACCTATTACCAATTTATATGACCCCTGTACAACGAGATAGCGAATTTGGACAGTGTGACTGTTATCAGAAATCACCGATAGCTTAACACTGCATAAAATCTGGCACCTGGTACTGAAATGTATACCAGTACCAAATTTCCACCACTCGTAGGAATCTAAAGAAGCTGGTCTTAGATCCAGTTGCACAGTAGATGATGGATCTATATGATGAAGTAGACGTAGTTATGTCATACAGATGGCACTGAATGGTGCGCCATGATCAACCAAGGGGCCATCTGAGATGGAAGAATTATTGTCTGCATAGTTACACACTAATGTGGCCATAAAAGTTCTGATGTTTAATTTATCATCATGTCCTATGTTATCATTAACCTGATTGTTGACCAATTTTTGAACATTGTTGTTCGTGGAATTACCGTTGCAGTTGAGGTGAAAAATTGAAGGAAGACCGTCATTTATCGTACCATTATTCATATGGTCCACATCCTAGTGACCATGATTACCACATGCAGTACATTTCGTCCTGAGCTTAAACTTACGGAGCTCATCGGGGGACATTTGCTTACGACCACCAATATTCTGGCCTCTGTTGTATTGAGGGTTGGGTCGACCGCGATCACCAGAACTACTCTGTCTTGTATATCTGTTTGCAGTACTGGCATGATACGTCTCATTATAGTTAAAGTCTTTACAATGTTTAGAATCACATTGTCGAAGGATTGATGCCACCTTCTCATACGTGAGTGAGGAGAAGATTGATGCCACAATGTCTGTAGATGAGATGCAAGAAGTAGTACCCGCATATGATAGAATTGGTATACGTTGAGCGTCATCTATGTTGGAACCAGCTAGTAGCATCAGTGCAAGACGAGACTCATGGATAGCTAGATCCTTACCATGGGCTGAGCACTTCGCCACTTGAGCTGCAAACTTACTTTCATATGATTGGTAGGACTCAGATCTGTTGCGTCTCACGGACTGTAGCTCGTTGAAGTCATTTTAGACTTGCTATGTTACTCAAAGTGAGCCACTACCATATATGACAGAGACAATTTTGGCAGCACCATCCGTTGAAGTCATATCTGGTTCTGATATATCTGAGCATAAATCGTAGGCACGTCCAAAAAACTGAGACTTGAGGCAAACACTGCCAAGGTCCTTAGTGATTCTATTTGAATTGGCTGCTAGGGTTTATCGTGAAGCTTCTCCCAGAGCTTGACGGCACGAGCAAAGCCCTCCCGGCTGCCGTCATTCGACGGTGTTGTTCTGATTTCCCAGAAAACATTGTGACGAGATAGTATACCGCTGATTTTTCCTGGGACCATGACTGTGTTTGAGTTGACAACAGTTGGAGTATTAAGAAGTGGAAGCGTATTCGTAGAATGAGACTGAGACTGTGTGGCACAGCTGGATAACGAAATCATAGTACAGGAAACAGTGTCAGTAATAAGTAACTCGATGCCTGATTGCAGATAGTTGCAATCAGTATTCTTTATTCGTAACAAGAGGTAGGTCTGAAATGCTAATGATGATAAGGAGAAAGTAGCTTGAATTGGCGTAGAGAAATAGCTAAATAACCAATTCGTACAGAATGTAGAACGGATATTAAAAAACAGTAGGGGCTGATAATGTAGTTATAAAGAACAATGCAAAAAGTAAAGGAGAAAGAAAAACTAACAATAAAGAGATAGTAATGTGAGTGACGTGAGACGTCAAGTAGATAGAGATGCTCCATGCTGAGATGTAAAGTATATACTAATGCTGCATGCCGGGAGTGCGTGAGAATAAGTTACTGTAGACAATTTGACTCTAGTGTAGTAAAAATAATATTGCGTACAGTGCACAAAAATGGATAAAATACCCAAAGAAAATACTCTACAGTATGTTAGAGTTACACTACTGTGTAGACTGACTTACAATAGGTCAATTCTCCATAATATTAGAGACTTATCCATCTAACATGCATTGCCTTGGATCTCACATAAATGCAAACCACAAGTAAAACATATCCCTTTTGCAGAGATACTAGCTGCATTGGAAGGTATAGACGAAGAAAAACTGATCTATCATGCCTCCTCTGAAATTATGAGTATGGAAATTAGGCTAAAGTTATGTGTAGATTCAGAAGATCTGTTCACATCTCAAATTACACAAAACAACTTAGTCTACAGGTCAATGCGGGGTTATATGAGTGGCATAGCATTTGGGTTTCAAACTGGAGCTATCTCGTCTGCATCTTTCATTTTCAAATTACCCCAAAAGCCCCACGATTTTTTGACATCAAAAATTCCCCAAATATGCCACGGGTGGCACAATCCCTTTGGGAAATGTTTGGGATAATATTGCCCATAGTAGCAACATTAATTTCCAAATATTCAAATGATAGTCAAAACAAAATTCAAAACACTTTGATTATTTTTTCTCCAAAATCATTTCGGAAATCTCAATCAAGTTTTAAAATATTTTTGCAGTGACTTTGATATTATATTTTGATGTTCTGTCAAAACAAATTTGAAGGTTTCAAAACAAAGTCAAAATAAATTTGTATTCATTTAGCGGAAATAGGATTATATATCTTAATATATATATATATTCTTTTTTCTGTTTTGGTGGAATGTGGATATTTTTCTAAAAATCATTTGAGAGTTTCAAGATACTGTCAAAAAGAATTTGATTTCGTTTCGGGTGGTATGGCATAACATTTTCCACAACATATTTAAAATTTCCAAATAATGTCAAAAATTATTTGATTTTGTTTTGGTGGAATGTGAATATGTTTTCCAAAAATCATTTGAAAGAGTCAAATTGTTGTGAAGAAGGCGGGAAACTTTATTGAAAGTATTTTGGGACAATGGCCAGACGTATATGCAAAAGAATATTATTTATTTCAGAATACTATTTATCACGGTGACACTAGTATGGCATGCCACAGATGTGGCATTGACCAGTAACTGAAAAACTAATTTGGATTTAGTTACCACTGTTGTTATGATTGTTGATTAGGTGATGAAGTTGGTGGAATAATTTTCGATTTCCTGTTGACTAAAACTGTTGCGCTGATTTTGGATTTATATCGAAGTTCAGTGGCGACAGTGTGCAATTTATTAGGGCCGTATACCACACTGGTATCAGTTTTGAACACATTTTTCAATCGCACAAAATAGGGAGTTGATGCATTTGGTCGTGCGTAACTATCCAACGGTGCGGATGATAGCATAAGTGGAAGTTTTGGCGACTCCGTCGCGTGATATTCCTTTGGTAAAATAGAAAAATCGTAATTATCACCTGGAGTTATTGTTTCTTCGTTTGGGAGAACGTTTGAATCGAATTCTTTCGGACCGGCAACAATAGTGATCACATTGTTTAGATTTTCATGGGAGTCTTGTTAAATTGGTAAACTAGGGCTATGTCTATACAATTTAGTAAGGAATAAAAGAAAACAAGGTCGTGGTTAGAAACCGGTCAATGCAAAAAATGTACGAATAAATAAATAAAGTTGATGAAAATGGCACAACACAGTGAGATGTTGGATAACAAAATGGAGAGCGAAAGTAAAAGAGGAAGGGAAAACATACTTCCAATTGCCATCGATGATGAATTTGTATCGTAAAGTGCCTGCTGGTAATAATAAAACGGCTGTGAGGTCTTTTTGATGTGTTCGATATAATTCATATTTAATATCCCGTCCATTCCATGCACCTGTGACCTAATCTGAATGACCGCCGAAGTTCCAATAGTTGTGCTTGATTTTTTTCATTGGAAGGTGAAACATCCGTTTATCGTGGAAGTAATCGAGGTTTAGATTTTAGTAACGTGGATAATGATGATTGAGTGCTGACATCATCTGGACGATGTACAGCATTACGTTGCGATATATTTCTCCTCATCTTCAACCTTGAGAGTGACAACAGACACAGGCGTGGCATCTGACCCAGGTGTGGCAACAAACCCAGGTGTGGCGACAGATCCATGTTTGTACGCCGATGCAGGTGTGCCGACAGATCCGGGCGTGTCGGCAAATGTAGGCGTGGCCATAGTCGTATGTGTAGCGATAGACCCAGGCGTGGCCATAGCCCTCGGCGCAGCGACGGCAGCAGGTGTAAAATTAATAATAATATGTTGTAGTTAATTTTAAAACGTGTAATAATTTAATAAAATAAAATATTGCATTTCTTTTCAACGAAATGGACATTTTATTGATAAATTATTACACGTTTCGAATTAATTTAAAAACATTATTTATAATAAATGAAAGTTATACATCTTATTACACTGTGTGAAGAAATCCTGAAAGAACCAATATAAACATAGTTTTAAAACAATGTTTCTATTGGTTTTGCAATTTTATTAAAAACATAAACTGTAGTGTACACGTTTATCATTTTTACTTAACAA
This sequence comes from Odonthalia washingtoniensis, assembly GCA_032358235.1. Taxonomy (NCBI): domain Eukaryota; phylum Rhodophyta; class Florideophyceae; order Ceramiales; family Rhodomelaceae; genus Odonthalia; species Odonthalia washingtoniensis. Next base: position 7,698 of record JAULBU010037430.1, on the reverse strand, counting down.
AAACATCGTTTAATATTAACAGGTTTATTGTGACAATTGTGTAGAATTTTTGAGAGCCAACTGTTTCTGAAAAGGAAAAGATATTATATATTTAGTACAAACAAAACCGTTCCCATACCAAGTTGACAGAGCAGGAATGAATTGTTAGAAATTGCCTGCCTACAAAGAAAGTTGAGAAGATTTTTTGCTGTTGATAATGATTCTTTTGGTTCTCACTTTATATCGCGGCAAGCAAGTTGGGTGACGATTGAGTCAACGAGTCAACTAGTTCCATTCGTGGTCAACAGCCGTTGCTTGAGCAATGCATTTTCTCTTTTCAGATTTTCTCTCCGCTGTTGCAACGTCCTTTCACAATGTCTAACCTTTTCGATCTCCGCTTTGCTACCATCCATCAAATCCTTCTTCCTCTCATTTGATGTAAACGCCGCCTATCGATTCTTCTTACGTCTTTCCTCTTATTTTCTCTTCTTCTCCATCGCCATCATCATCCTAGCATCACCATACAATCCACCCCCATACTCAATCCAGCAGACACGTATTCACGTCATACACCCTCTGGTCGTAAAACTAATTGAGGTGCTCCTACTCTTTCTCCAAAAGGACATCCCATGAACATAAATTGTGCTTCTTGTATGTCCCCGGTCGCTTCATTTGTAGTGGTAGGAACCATGCATACTCCACCAGGTGTTGAACCTGTCGATATCGCTGTAGCCATGGCAGTCACAGGTACCATAGCAGTTGCCTCCATCATACCGTTTGGAGTATCTGCAATCATTTATTTGAGTACCATTACATGTCCTGTCACCATTAACTCCATCATCTACTCCCTGACTTGAGCTGGAGCAATGCCAGCAGCTCTGTGAACACCATATATTGGTAGGCCACAAGTTGTGGCATAGGAAGGATGTGGTTGTGGAGCAGGATTAGAAATAGTAGAAAAATTGCATGATGTTCAATTTTAACTGGTTTTTCTTCTCTTTATGTTGTTTCTTCACAGCCGCTACGTCAATCTGAGTCTAAATCTGAGCCTGGGGTAGTACCTCCATTATTACGTGGTGGTACATAGGACCATGTGTTTGTCCTTGATGGAGTACTGGACGCACTGTCATGTTGTCGACCAACTCCGACACCTGTTCGCATACTCCTCCTATTACCACCACCACCTCCTTCTCCTCCTATCGAATACTTCCTTCTACTTCCCATGCATTCTTTCGACAATCTGGAATGATGTATAGATGATGAATGCGGCGTAGGATGAGAATGAGAATGAGAATGAGATAAACCCATCGAGTTGTGATGGTGGTGGTGCTAAATCGACGATCTTGCATACCCGCCTTATCCATAACTATTCCCATGTCCATAGTTACCATTTCCCAGATAAAGAACGGGGCCCGGAAACTCCTCCAGAAGACGGAGCATGGTTATGGTACGATGAACCAGGAGGCCCATTCAATCGTGATGAATTATGATGATGACTATCACCTATATTTGGTCGATTCGACTCGCCCTGTCCAGCAGGTGCACCGGTAATTTCAGATCGATAATGATGCTGTGACGAAATTTTGGAAGGATCAGCATAATAAGATTATTGCATTTCACCTCCAAGAGCACCGACCACATGTGGATGAATACCTTGTCTCTTTAGCTTGGTTTGTGTACTTTTAAGGGATTTCGAGACCAAGGCGAATAACATTCTTCCCTATTCCTCTCTCTTTCTATTTTACTTTCTCTTTCCCTGTCTGTTTCCGTTTCCCTTTCCTCCCTGGATGAAGGGGCCCCACCTCCCCCAGTGCTCCCACTACCACTTCCAATATCTGAACCATGTCTACGTGAATATTCATCACGGTTTATTAGATCATCTTTCCGATACACAGATCCGTCCCCACCACATCCACCACCACTGTTGCTGTTATTACCAATACTACCACGGTGAGACACATACTGTTTGTGGTGATGATGATGATGTCGTTGTTCAGAAAATGGATTACAATACGCCGAGACCGATGAAAAACCTCTGGACGACGGTAAATGACTAATATACGATAAATATGGATAATGGCGACCTGGAAACGAAAAATAGTCAGATATTCGTTTATGCTGTGTTGAGGATAACGATAAAGGAGGAGATGGTGGTGGTTGTGTTTTCTGTATTGGCTGTGGCTTTGTATATGAATAGAAGCTGTGTGCTCCCGCTCTAGATGAGGGTACTGAATGAGGTGCAGATTCTGATGATGACAGATTATGTGTATGCTTCTGACGCTTCTGATGCTGTTGATGATGTGAATCGGAGCGATAGTATGAGGACGATTGTTGAGTATCACCACCGCGCACATGTGAAACAGGAGGTGGTAGTGATAAATTCTGTCGAGGAGGAGGAGACCTTGCCAACGGCCGATTCGAGGGTGGCACATTTCCATTTCCACCGACAGAAAATGCAGGTTGTTTGGAAGAAAATATAGGCTGTGACGATGCATGTACATGCGACGACGAGTAAGGGTGTGGATGATGCGAATACGAGGGAGAATGTGAATCATTCACATTACCGCCCCATTATTGGGTAGTGGATGTGCTGCTGTTGGTGGTGGGTGATGATTATGGTTATGGTTATGGCTATGGATATAGGTGGTGGATGTGGATTTAAATGTAAATTTGAATGTATATGAGCTGTTGAACGGTAATCCTTTGGCAGTAGCAAGTGTGAATTGCGACTATGGAATGGTAGCTGAGGTGAGAGCAGACGTCGCCTTCTTGAATACCAAGTACTCCTCACGCTTTCTGCGGGTGTTTTTGATGATGTCAAAGCTGGTGCCGGGGATTTTGTGGTGATGATGATGTTGCTGAGGACGTTCTTCCCGTTTCCACTTTTGGTTGAAAACATCCTTATCTTACTTTTCATTGACAGTGTCGTTTGATTGGACAAATTTCAGGACACTATTCACTCATGACACTATTCACTGTACTGGAAGTGTCCATTACAGTACAGAACAACAAAATCGTACTTTAGCGAAAACGTACTTTCTTTTTCCACTAGCAGTGAGGTTTCATTGGACAAATTTCATGATACTATTCACTGTACTGCAAGTTTCCATTACAGCACAGAACAAGAAAATCGTACTTTCTTGAAGAACATCTTCAACAATCAAAGCAAGAGATGTCCTCTTGAATGAATAGGAAATAAACGTAGGACTTTCTTCTGGGGGTAATGGGCATACATCCTGTCCAACACATCCATCATCATCAATAGCAACAGGTCTCAGTAATGTTAATAATGGTAGTAATTATAGACTTGGTACCACCGATGGGACATGAATACCAGGAGAAGTAGAAAGTCAAAGTCATCATCATCAACACCTATATTCCCGCCTTCAATCCTAATGGATGTGTAGGAACGATATGTAAAGCATATCCACCTTTCTGTACTTATAAAAAGTTCAAACACCGTTGGATGCAGGAATGGATTGCGGTGACGACAACAAAAACAACGCTTTAGAACGTCCAATACAAATACGACACTACCTACCGAACAACAATTTCACTCGACGAACACTGAGATCAATAGATAATAATTTGCTGTCAATTTTATGGATTGTGGCGCCCACCCACAACACAAACACGGTGTTACAATGGCCAAAGAAAATAATAGACTTCTCGCCGGTTGTTGACTGTGGATACCAATCTGTTCCCGTGCCATTTCAATGAGACAACTTAGTTCAATGAAACAAATTCATGATCATTGTAAATCTGTGCATTTCGTGAAAAGGATTTATCATTTTATGCTGGACGCTTTATTGTTTTGACATAATGAGTTAAAATGTTAAACACACGCACGTTTTAATTTATAATCTCACAAGATGGTATATGGAACGCAATGATTCTAAAATGTTATTAAAAAGTAAAACAGGTACCGACACAATTACGTTAGAATGTTAATCACAAACATGTCTTAATTTATAATTTTCCATCTCTATCACCGCTTCTTAATACAAATCCATTACTCATTATCATCTCCAACATAACTGTAAACTTCTCCCTTTGGTCTGTAAAATCTATTTAAATAAAAATTGTCCGATGGCCATCCACATTCACCACCCCCAACCTGTTCAATCCGTTTCTTTCTAGCTACTGTGTCAGATATCAAACTCATTGCCCTATCCGCACGAACAACGTGGACTAGGCCCCTAACAATATCTATCGGAATAAGTCCAAACTTCTTATTGGATAACAGCTTCCTCTCTTCTTCTTCAGTCCGCTGCCATTTCAATCTAACGCTGTTTGAACACCTATCAATTTCATCCGCACTCACACCATTGCTACAAATAAATTTTACAAACTGCACGGAAGCATGCTCTTTCTCCGTTGACATGTTCGGCATTTCAGATTTTATCCTGACGAATGTCAGCACCTTTACATACCATATTGACATATTGCCTTCCGGGATATATTCACCTTCTGATACACTCCATTGCACCATTATGTTTCCCAATCGTGGTACTTTTGAACGATAGAAATTTTTCCTTGCAACTATTCTTTTTGAAATCTATATGATGAATATGGTAGATAAATGTCATTGCTCGTTTCACTCATATCTTTTTCCCGAGAACTTGGTATCCTGACATGTATGCAGATGCAGAAAACTTCATTGTAGTATTCATTGAGTCAATAATAGAAGAACCCATGTATCTCACTTGATCATTAATCAGATTTATCATTGATTGGAAACCATCATCATGCAACACACTGATTACATCATTAAACTTGTGGATTTCGAAATTATCATGATGTATACCCTGTTCACGATTGTATGAGTTCCTTTCAGCTGAACACTGCTCCAACAATTTTACACAAACACCACTTTTAACAAGGAATCCTGCGTCCTTCTCGACTACCTGTATTCTGCATGCATTTTTTCCCTTCACTAGAACTACTCCCTGCTTTGATGTTACGTGATCGTTTCTCCACACTCTTTCAAAATGTTGCGATGATACATGACTTTTCACAAGCACGATTTCCATCCGTCTCCCTTATGTTTCATTCATTGCTGTGCCCGTTCGTTTCGAGGTTAATTTATAATCTTCTTTGAAGCTTTTATGCTATGCTTCATACAACCCACTGTCATTACACTCTATTCCACCTGTCCTCTTTGAATAAATAACTGAATGATCTATCAGATTCCACTTGGTTGTTCCCATATCTGAGGCGTGGCATTTTTCAAATAACTCACGCCCAATTCTCCTCAAACTTTTTGAGCAATCCGATAGATCCTCTAGCTCCGCCTCACTCCAACCCGGAACCTGCTTTCTTTTATAAGCAATATCAACAAGTTCAACGTACATTGTTAAAACACGGCGTTTCCAGCTTGAATCCATTATTATCAAGTTTTATGAATGCTAGCTTTTCCCGATATTAGAATACTCTCCATATCCTGAAACTTTTCTACAAATCCTCCGATACTACATATGTTTTCTCTTATTACATTCAGTGTCTCATTACACTGCTTATCCCCAGCGCCCATTCCTAATATTTAAAACATTCAAGAAAGATCATTAAACGATGGAGAAGAGGCATCATGCGCTCCTTGTTGAAAAGATGATGGATTATCTCTGAGATTTTCAGCGATTATCTCATCTCTTAATTTATCGTAGTTGTCCCTGGCTCCAGGAAAGTACTAAGGGTCAGGGTGTTCAGTGAACATTGCGTTGGTTACGCCGTCCATGGCAAGCCTGGATCCAATTCCAGCCATAGTTAGTGGAAAATGTATTGTAAAATTAGTATTTGAAGTTTTCGTTCTCCTAAAAGACCGATCCACAGCACCAGAAGAATGACTTTTCATAACATTGGTGTCGACACCATGTTGTGTTCTTGACGGAAAAGAGCAATAAACCCTTAGGCAGGTAAACTCATTATTCATGAATTAAGGTCTTCAAGGTACTTGTTTCAACCACTAACGATTATGTCTCAAGGAAATTTATATGAAGATAGCCGAAATTGTTATTTCCTATCAGGGGCCAAATATAATTTGCGCCATCCCATTTTTGAAATTTGAAACTTTGTATTAACCTAATTTTTTGAATGCAGGGAATCTCAAGATAGGCTTCCATCATGGCATGGTGTTGTATAGTGGTATTTATCGAAAGGAAAATTTAATTTTTAGCAAATCCCAAAATATATTTGGGCACCCCACATCGCAAGGTCATACAGAAATTATCAAGATCCATTACAAAGTTCCATTGGGTTCATTTCGGAATATATGAAAACATATTTGGCTCCAGAAACTCGGTGCTCCTGTTAAAAAATCAAAATGTATTCAAAATGCTGTTCGCAGCTTTTTGAGATATTTCAAATATGATTTGGCCCTCCTTTTTCGGAGATCCACTAAACTATTATCAAATTATATTCGAAATAGTAATGGGCTCTTCTTGTAATATGTCAAAGAATATTCTGATCCCGTGCATTGGAACTCAACATAAAATATCTCAAATATTATTGAAAATAAAATTGGGTGCTTTTCGGAGAATATCAAACTGGTTTCGAAAATGACAAAACAAATTTGAAATAAATGAACTTGTAAAATGAACCTAACCTTTATGCTATATTTTTAAAATTGAAATAATGCCCGAGTCGATTCAAAAGATTATAAAAACATTGAAACAAAATTCCATTTCAGTTTTGAAACTTTGAAATGTTTTTTGGGGAATCCAAATTAAAATTTCCCAAATATTCCAAACATTCTCTCTTTGGTACTTTTTGGAAAATACATATATATTTTGAGGGATCCAAATTACACTACACTCTTTAAATATTCCGAAATTTTCATGAAGTGGAATTACCAAATACCCTCAAGGGCATATTGGTATTATTTGACTTGTTCAATGTATATTTCATGGTACCAAATGTTTTTCGAGAAATTTTCATTTTTGAACGTTTTTTTGGGATCACTTTGATTTTGAAAGATACAGACTTGGGGCTAGCTGTTGCATACTAGTTGTACGTCCCATCATCCCTGCAGTTGCAGATTTGTTGTTGGTTTCTGACGTCTTGGTATTCCATTTTGAGAGCTAGTTGTTGTAGCTGATTTCGTTCCCTGTTGCGTTTGTGTAAAATCTGAATCGTGGTCTTTTTGTTAATGATAATAAATATCATTATTAATAACGTTTGTATGTCGAAAATAATCAGTATCACACTATGTGACAGGGAGGCATTATTAGCATAAGCTAATTGAACAAGTAGGCAGTGGAGAGGAACACTTCAATGAGCAGTATCAACCAGAGATGACAGCAGGATTTGGGATGAAAAAATTAAAGTATCACACTTAAGTGAAGATGGAAATTGGGGTTAGCATTAGACAATAATGAAGTAGAAAGGTAAATCAAACTGTGATACACAACCACTAATAAAGCATCACTCCAACACGGGTAAACATCACTTGACCATAATTAGATCATATGCGTGATAAGGATACTGTACTAGGTGACAGAGACGAAAAACCTGAATAGTATAAAGAGGTGGAGACCCTCACTGGCTTGGAAAGAAGAAAGCGAGATACTGAATTAATAAAAACAATCAAACCTCAACCAGCGCTGTATCCCTTCCAAAAAGTCAGACCCGACATTGACGTCAACCAGACAACATAAAAGAAATTCCAGGCGTTGATAAAATCACGGTAAGCTAGTCTAACCACAGCGAGCCACGAGCCTACCG
>JAULBU010037419.1:0-15196 GCA_032358235.1 Odonthalia washingtoniensis | reverse complement strand
TTTTTTATTTTTTATTTTTTATTTTTTATTTTTTATTTTTTATTTTTTATTTTTTATTTTTTATTTTTTATTTTTTAGTCTTTCTTACTGCTTCCTTCCTTTCTTTTTATTTTCTCTTTCTTTTTTTTGTGAGCCTGTCTACGCACACTCATCACACGTAGCACGTACACCACAATTTGCAACGTTACAAGTTCATTCGTTTCTCCTTTTCATAGTATGAAAGCGTCGATAGGTGAGAGACAATCCGAACTGGTTTGTGTTTTCATCTCATCGACCTGTGTACTCTACAGAGATGATAACTGATAAGAGGAATTACGAAGTAGAAAATTTCTTACAAATTTTGCTTATTTTCTTTACAGGTATTACATGTGTTAAAATTACAAGAAATTTATGAGAAATGAATTAGCGAATAATTGTGCAAAACGATGATGAAACAAAAACAATTTCGTCTACATTTGTACCCTGCTCTCCTCCCTTCCAACAAATTTATTGCAAATTTTGACCCTTTTTAAACATCACCTATTATGTACTAGCAGCCGTTAATATGACCACACCAAACGAAGCAAGAGAAGATGTTTCAAGCATGTCACTTACGCAAACAATACAAATGACCGTGCAAAGCGCTTCATATTTGACAAAGGCAAATACCTCATATTACTAAAAGCAGTCCGTTCTTGTAATGCACATGTTGCAAAGTGGGGAGAAACAGATGGAAAATTCAAAGAAGTGCACAAAAGTTTTATTTGAGAAACAACTGCTTATTTGAGTACGAATGAACAAAAAACACCAGGATAAAACACTCTTAGCTGTAGATTCCATCATCTAATTACTCAGCACTGAGAAGTCGTAAGAAGGAACAAAGCCTCTTCCGGTATTTAGTAAGAAGTTGAAGAAAGCAATCAATTAATTGATGATCTCATCCATGAAATTGATGAAGAGAGGGAACTTAAAAACGTTGAACGAAGGAAACAGACATGAAGAAAACAAGTTCCAATCACCGACGGTTATGGAATAAAAAATAATGCTCTGAATCGAAGACGACACATTCAAACAAGTGATCCGATTGATGGGGTTACTCAATCTATTTTTAGTGTTGAAAAGTAGTGAAACCACCCTCGAAAAAACCGTTTAGAATATGGATCTGATGATGAGTTGAAATAGGCACTTGGTAATGGTATAGAAAAGAGAAGAAAAAACGAAGACCGTTAAATGGAACTTGAAATATCGAGAATAGCTCTCGACATAGAACGACAAAAGAAGGATTCTGAAAATTTTGATCGTACACAAATGATTAACGATCATCAATTTGAGTTAGAAAAACACCGCATTGAAGTAGATGCTGCTGAGCGTAGTTATGCAGATGAAAATAGCCAAAGATGTTTTCAGCACTTACTGAAAAGTTAAAGAAATGCAACTGATATTTTATAATCAATCTAAGTATTCATCCAAGTTGGGTGGCACGCAGTCAAAATAAGCTCCGACCTGTCTCCTTTCTCGATACATGTTTTAAAATTTAGTAACAGTGCAGCTGAATTGTAAAGTAACGATACCAGTGATTTCCTCACTCTAAATTGGCGTGAAAAATGATTTCGGGCCCATAACTGTTTAAGCTTGTAGCTTTACGCGACAGATTCACGAACAGAACTCATGGAATTGTTGAAAACCTACTGCTCTAGTGTTACATCCACTTTGTTAAATGAAAATTTCGTCCAAGGTCTCATTACATACGCAGTACTGCCAAATATGCAGTGCTGGGTATTATATATTTTTAGACAATTCTGAAGATGTTGCTCCAATCCACTCTGTCTCAATAGTGTAATATCATGCCTTCGCCCAATTTCTAGACCATGAAGTGAGAATATTAGCCCATCTGGCGTTGTAATTGTCTGGTACTACCAGTATAGTATACGGGGCAGTGAATTCGCTTGTGACCAGAGTATACTGAACGTTGATTTGAATTTGAACCACCAGGATGAAACATTTTAACATTTGTACAATCTATTAATCCTACACCTAGATTCAGTGGGGCTCGTTTGCCATGTATACATTCAGCATATTTCTCCCCTCTTTCCTTCATTACATTTTCTTGAAAGTGTGTGATTAATACTCCGTACGAATCTACAAATGATTCAACCGTTTCCGAAAAGGCTTCGCTTAATGATGAAGCTCTCATGACAAACTGTCTTTTAAGGTCATAACATTTACATGTTGAGCTAAGTCGGCGCAGTAAAATGTAGCAAAAAGTAATTTGATTGCATCTGTACCTGTTACGTACAGTTTTTCCTGTAACTAAATAAGATAATGAAAATACTCTGCATATATATATTTTTCTAAATCTAAAATGGTATAATGCAATATTTTCGGAGCAGTGATTACGGTTTAAAGAAGCTGATGTTATGCTCCTTGTTCGAAACAAATTGTTTTTATCGTAGAAAATTTTCTTTTTATATCTTTCGTGTAGTAACAATAAGAAATGTGCGTCGGCTTCTGCATGAACACCCGCAACTTCCGTCATCAATGCACTTCTCCTTTTCTTCAAGGCTTTCAAAATTGTGTGATATCACTGTCGAACCATTACATAAAGAGTAGGATAATGTCTTCCAGACAGTTTGTGTAACCCCACATTGTTTTCACAATTCAAAAAATTTGATTTGCGTAATTGAATTTTTTAAATTTCAGATATAAATTGGGTTCAAATAATTCGTACGAGTTTTTTTAAAAGTTGTACCACATTTGTAGGAAAACTCTCACACATAATTCATCTATTATCGGCCAATTTATCTGAAAGAATAATGGTCTATTAGACCATTTTAATTGAGTTCTTGGTTCTTGAGATTTTTTTGAAGAACAGTGTCTTGAACCCGTACGGGGGAAAGAAGGGGGGGGGGGGGGGGGGGGGGGGGTGGATTCGCAGCAAAATAAATCAAGATTTTTTTGTATTCATTTGATAACACTGAGGATTTCTTGAAAAATTCTTTGAAAGAATTACAGAATTACAGTTCATGTTAATAACAGGTAGAAATAGCAGGTATTCATATCAACATTATGGATACGCATGTTCAATTGAGGTGAATTGAGCTCACTTCCATAACGAAACAACATTTTCCTCCCAAATGGCATCAGACGAAGATGAATTCGTACTTTTAACTGCTGTTTTGTCAGCTATGCCCATGGAAATGTCAGCTGCGATCGCATACATGGACAGTGACAGTTTTTTATAATTTTTCAGATTTATAACAGACAAAATATCTTTCGTATTCTGCTTCAATAAGGTAGATTCGCGCATTATGTTAATGATTACCGTAAATACAGGCTCAATTTGATTCAAATCTGTGGTCGCAAAGTTGTGCATAACCAATAATTTTAGCACAACTCCCTTCTCTTAGCATATGTCCGTTCTCTGCTGCTATATTCATCTTCAACACGCAGAAACGTGGTTGATATGCACCATAAAAGGTAGCATCACAAGGTCAATTAGGTGCTAAAATACGTGAGTTGACACTGGAAGCAGGAGACGGAGATGAATTTGATGATGCATTTTTCGCCGTAATGGCATTGCTTGGGGTCATGACCTTGAGAGGTAATATATACGAAAGGACTTGGGTAAATAGTAAGTTCTGTGAGTGTTTGAATAGTACAGGTACAAAAAACGGTGGTGGTGGTGATGGATATGCATTTCACAGACCGGTTCTCCCTAATTTACTGTTCGCAATTCCAAATAAATGTCATCCTTTTTCAAGAAACAATCTACAAGCATAAAAAATATATTTGTTTATGGAATGTAAAGTGTCTTGAAAATTATTATCAAGACTGTTCATTAAATGAAAGTCCGAAAAAATTTCATGAAAAATTTCCAAGAACCAAGACATTAATTAAAAAGGTCTTAATATAATATTTCAACTACAGAAACAGTGAGACGCGTCAAGTGAATTTTAGAGTGGTTGCAAAAATTGTTCTTTTATTGTTGACCGTCATTGACACACAAAGGTCGCGCGATATACAATTCAGACTTTCAATACTAATACTCGACACTCGTCACAAAACGACGGCGGGTACTTAATTCTGTCTGTATGCGGTACTTAACCTGTACAATATCACAATTTTAAAAGCCTAATACACCTCTAGTTGCCCTATTACTTGTCGACATTATCAAATGTCAACACTCCTGCTCGACGAGTACGTTTACTCACCTCAAAAAAAAGTGCAATCGAAACAAGAGAAAAGAAATGAGATTATCTCAATCATTAACGAACAAGCTTCAATTTTACTAGAAGCGGGCCCCTGATCACTTTGTTGATCAGCTTCTCCAACTAATTGGCTGCCAACAGCTTCGTCAAAAAGTATGCTAACTGTTCATCAGTAAGTGTGTAGCTCAATGCGATCTCACTGCTAAGCACCTTTATCTCAAGGTAATGGTACCTCAGGATAATGTGCTTGTAGATTAAAAATCTCCCCTCCCCTCGTGCCAGTACCATACAGGCGCAGTTGTATTCATGGATAAGTGTGGAGTTATGTTGCTCGTTCTTCAGTTAACTCAATATGGTTCTAAACCAAATAATAATTCGCGTTGCGGAGTCGGCGCCAATATATTCAGCTTCAGTCGAAGTGTTAAAAATATGGACTGACGCTTTGACGTTTAATCCACCACATGCTGACCAATATATGCCAGTATTACTGTCGGAATCGTCTAGTTTCCACATAGTCATCCCAGGAGATGTTTAAATATTCATGGAATTCAGATGATTGATCTCTTCTCCAATAAAAGAATCCGGACTCTTTGGTGCCTTCAAGATACATAGCAATGTCCTTCAATACAGTACAATGCATTTTGCGTGGGTCGGACACAAACCCAGACAACTTAGGCTCGGAAAACGAACTCTCTGGTAGAGAGCACACGATCAGATATAGAAATCACCTGACAAAATCCCGATAAGGGCAGTTTTTCCTTGGATCGTCCTTATCTGGAAAGATAAGTTTCTTGAAATCAGTATCTTTTGATAATGACACCGAATTTATTTTTGAGTCTGTCAAGTTGAATCTTTCTATTCTTTTCTCTATATAAAGGGTTTTCGTAATGTAAATTCCTTCTTCTTTACCATTGATTTTCATTCCCAAAAACTATTTTACAGTACCCATGTCAGTCATTTTAAACTTATTAGTTTAAACTTCCTTTTATTTCAAAAGTATCTTTGAATCCGCTACCATTATGAGTATGTCATCTACATAAATTAAAATTACTAATTCCAGTTAATTATTTTTATATTTTGTATACAGACATTTGTTTGTCTGGGATAAATTCCATATTTTTCTTCCAGGAAGCCATTCAGGAGTTGATTAAATACTCTGGAAGCTTGTTTGAATCCCTAAAGGGCTTCTAGCAATTTTAGATATTTGCCTGCTGGTACGAGATATTCGAAACCTGGAGGCGGCTTTATATATAATTCATCGCAGTATAGAATTGAGAAATGTTGTACTGAAATTCATCTGATGTACTTTCATATTCAATTTATTCGCAAGTATCGATTCGTACTTCCGAATCGATAGGTGAGGCGAGCTGTTCATGTCACAAAACCGCAAGGAGAATGGCATAAAAGGAGGAAAATGATGATGGTGACGCAGGAAGGGATTGCAGGGAAGATGTAATAAAAAGAGGAAGATGAGGAGGATGTAGCAGGAAGAGATGGAAAGGAAGATGGCATAAAAGGAGGAAGATAATGATGTAGACGCACAAAGAGTCGATGAAAATGAGGATGATGATGTTGGTGACGAAGACGGGGATGATAGAGTTGTGGACAGATCTGAGCAAGTTCAAGAAGAAATATCAAGCTGATCACCTTTCCAATTGAATAAATTGATTACGACGACGAAGATGTGGAAAAGTTGTACAGGTAAAAAGGGCGGGAAGGCTATAGGTGACAAGTTGGGCGTGTATGAGGGATGATAGCACACAACAATGAAGTACATGTCAAGGGAAATAATGTACTCTGAATTCCCCAAATAATATCTATTTTATTCAAGTAGCGAATATTTCATATTTTCCGATACACGTGTTTTGATTTAGTACAATGTACAGTAGTAATTTGTTCACTTACTAAAAGTAGAAGCCTTCTACAAGTGTATCTACATTATCGACCCCAGCTCGAATTATATCAGCTTTATTATGCATACCCCACCTCGGCAAGATGCGGAAATGAATAATAAAAGGCTAGACATTAACAAAAAATCAGATTACCAAAGCCCCAATTGTACTCTACCAGTCAAATAAATTTGGCGAAGCGAACACGACGCTACAAAAACACACCGAGCCGACTAACCACCGGTGTTGGGAGACAGTTGATCCCCACGTGCGCCAGCCGCGTGTTTTCATCATCCAAATCTTACGAGTTGTCAAAAGAAATACTCACGTACTCCTTTAAACCCGTTTTCCAGCAACGATACTTAGCTGTGCCAGGATTACGGTAAAGTGAGAAACCACGAGCTACGATCATTTACAAATCGTACCAGACTTGGAAAATAGGATTAGCTCACTCTCCATCCGTTCCTGATATATATATATTCACTTACATATTTTTATTTCTTTTGATCGCTGACTACTTCTTCAGCAAGTGATAAAGGAACTATAAATGTAGATAAGTGGAATACGGACGCATAAGTCAGATCGTAATCTATCCCCCGCACTTGCATGTACCTCTTCATGACCCATAGGGATTTGTACATAATTACCTCACCATTTTACTGCTTCATGACACGGAATACCCACCTCGTATCTATGTGTTTTCCTCCTGCGTCTGTTACATTCAAAAACGAAGTGCAATGCGAATTGCCCGAAGTTATCCCGAAGTCGAGCACTTCTGTGCACTTCGGCATCTTGCACTTCGTTTTTTAGGGATTGCACTTCGGACATTATCGAAGTGCAGCCGAATTTGTGCATATTTTTGAAAATGACCACAGTACGAACTTCACTTCGCATCTTGACCAAAATGTCGAAGTATTTTTGAAAGAAGTTGAACCGAATTTTCATTGAAACGAAACTTTGAAATCTATTCGAAGTGGGTCGAAGTGGAAAATACTATGAAAAATGAAAAATAGAAAAATGAAAAATTATTCCGAAAACAACTTTGGGCAACTTGAATTTTTCAAAGTACAGAGTAAATGGCAACGTGTATTTGTTTTCTGAAATAAGCGTGCTTATTTCAAAAACCGTATACAGTTTTTGAAATTAGTTGCACTTTGAAATCTGTTTTCAGACCACAACTTAAAGTGAAATTGTTCTTACCACCTATTACAATGTAACCTACAGATTTTGTTTTCAACAACAGAACCGTTGCAAAAGTTAGACTGTGTGCAGATTGAAAGCAAAGGGAATAAGAGAAGAAAATCAACAGACACAGGCAAATGATTTAAGAAATGGAGACAATCCAAATAGTGATGATTGTCGACAAGATTTCGGAAGTGTAGAAAATGAAGTCAGGAGGAAAGCCATGAATTTGCGTGGAATTTTCAAATATAAGGAACGTAATGTTGCGCGTCTTAAAGAGGTTTCATCTAACAATAAAATAATGGTAAGTCCTATTGAAACTGAGGTAGCCGCCAAAAATAAAGGAGTTGGGTTGAATGACGAGTAAGTAATAAGGAATGTACCGCACCGTGTAAGTGCTAGTAGTACTATATATAAATATAAAATCACCGAAGAAGGAAGGGAAGTTCCTACCAGATAAGATATCAAAAGCTGTGGGAAGGATAAGTGAAGAAAATATTGCAAGAGATGGTGACGTATCAAGTGAGGACAGAGTTCAAACTCATTTTTCATCACCATGTACAGGGTTTTGTGAAATAGATTGTAATTCTTCAAGCTCAGCACAACATGGCGAACAGATAGTAAAAATACGCTGCAGGAGAGAACAAAAAGATATTCGTGTACCTCTGCCTAGAACTGTGGAAGGTCATGGAGATGGAGACAACATACTGGAGTTGTCTAAAATGGTGAATCACCGTCCAGTTGGGGTTTATTAGAAGGAAGAGTTGGTGTAGTAACTAAGGTTGATGCGAACTAGTTCAATGCAATGAAGAAAAAAATACGATGTCGGCTTGGAAAGTTGCAGGAGGAAAGTTCTCTATCCTTTGGCGTGAAGACGTTTCCCTCTTTGTGGAGTAAACTATGTTATTGTGTGGTGTGTGTTGGAAGTTTTCAGTGATTGATAGACCGGAATGACCGTACAAGTGAGGGAGGAAAGATTTTACGCAAAGTGCGATTATGTTAAAAACATGAAATCTGTAAACAAATTTCTTTGTTTGTTGAGCACCATCACACGTTTAAGAGTGGTGAATTGTGTACGTGTATTGAAATAAAGAAATTAATTTTTTTCCAAAGTTTGTGTTCAATATAAGCAAATTATAATTTTGTAAACGTTCCAGTAACTGAAACTTTTTTGAAACTTTTTAATCATATACGGGCCAAATTTGGATACGGGTCGAGAATGACAATCAGTGCATTCTTCACAGATGACTGCACTGTAGAATCTACTGCCGTTGATGGCATTGAATTTGATGTCATGTTGCATTGGTTTTATATTTTTCTCCATTCTTCCAGTTTTTTTTCTCTTTTCAATGTTCATATATCACACTGCATCCAGTTCTGTTCATGAAATTTATTCAATCATGAACTTTACTCAATTTCTGAATACACCCTGTTTCAGTCACAACATTAGTCCACAAAATTGTATTCAGAGGAATGAAATTATAATTTTGTAAAAATTCCAGCAACTAAAACTTTGTTAAAAATTTTTAATTATGCACGAGCCAAATTTTCATCCCGTTTTTACGTATGACATGTGTGTGAGACTTCACAGTATACTTACATGGATCATCATGAAAATTACTGTAAAGGGTCACATCTTTCATTTGAGGCGAACCGAAGTTACTGTCCAAAAGAGGTGCAAAAGAGACCGTCCCTCAACAGCCTGTTTTTCTACAATTTGAGCACAACCTTCGTATACCACTTAAGAAACGCGTCAAACTTTACAGTTAAACTGGGATAATGCCCGGTTAAGTGCTTGTGGAATTTGACACGTTTTGTATGACGCAATCGAAAGTTACTATTGAAAAGAGGTCCAAAACTGGACGTCCCACCACAGCCTTTTTTGGCATCAATATGGGTACATATTTTTGTTGCGAGACATGCCACGTGTCAAAATTTACAGCAAGATTGCATTTATGCAGACTTAATCCACTGTAAAGTTTGAGACTTGGCGGAGGAGGCAAACGGAAGTTAGGACAATAAGCATGCCCAAAACTGCCCGCAGAATCCGACACGTGTAATAAAGTTTTATCTTTCTTTTTCAGAATTTTTTAATGTTCCAAAAATTAATTTATATTTCTACTGCCGCAATCGTGCGCGACTGTATGACTGTTTTCCCTTTCTTCCAGTTTTTTTCTCATTTCGATGTTCATATATCACACTGCATCCAGTTCTGTTCATGAAATTTATTCAATCATGAACTTCATTCATTTTCTGAATTCGCCCTGTTTCGGTCACAACATTAGACAACAAAATTTGCTCCAGAATACAACACGTGTCATTTTTAAATTTATTTAAGTTAATTGTTGTAGATAAATAGTTTTTTTATTTATTTGTCTACAGAGAATAAATAGTAATTTTATTACAATTCGGAAATTTGGAAGTTTATTTTCTTCCTGAATGCACCCATTGTTTGGAGGTGGTGTCCAAAAATTAATTTACAATTTACAATTTTGGTATTCTCCTTCATACCATCGACCACTACACACACAACCTACGCACTCACTCATCCTCCCTCCCGTTCCAAGCCACCGGAATATGTTCAAGTAAAACTAGAATGCCATGTAACATATAACGGCCTTGAGACACATGTAAGTCTTACGCACCACAACCACTATTCCTTCGAACAGTTTAATTGCTGGAAAGGTGGTTCGGATATATCAATCAAGAAACCGACACTAATTATACCAACAGGACATGGTGGCCATGAAAACTCTCTTGCCATAGATCGTGCAACATGCGAGTACACATATCTGATAGTGGAAATGAAGCCAACTTGGACAGAACAAGGAATAGTACGTCAAATGATGGAATAATGGCAGAATCAGAGAACCTAGATTGTAAAAAAATGTTGATTCAATAAGAGGAATATTTTTTGATGCTATCATGGATATAAACAGTAAGTGTGGAGTGCAACTAACTAATCGTTTCATGCACTCACTTTATTCCATACCTGACCACTTTCCTCAATTAAGTCAGCATTTCCTCTATTTCAATTCAGTCAACTCGTTCAACAAATTCGATTTATTGTCATAATTTCAAAAGGATGGGTTTGAGTAAAGAATCATGCTTTCGCTGTCTGGAAAGCAGACATCATGGTACGTTATAAATGCAATACACCTTATGAAACGTCAACTATCGTCGGCAAACATTCATCAATTTTACCCATATAGACAAAATCAATCACAATTTCCCACGCACCAAACCAATGCAAGACTCGGAACTTCGGTTCAAAGATCTATGCAGTTGTCTGGAAAATCAAGTACAGATCCTACAGTTATGCTGAAAATGGAATGCAGTGACGGAGAAAAATCATTTTTGGGTCTTCTCCAACTCTATAGTGACAAGTGCAAAACAACGTTAAGATGCTCCGCACAAACGTTTTATACACTTCATCAAAACCTTCTCAATTTCAGTGAAGGGTTCAGAAGAGAAAATATAGCATCAGGGCGTACATTACTGGCATACTTACCTGTACTTGTAGAAAAGAGTAATTCAACATGTGGTACAACATGTGGCACATCATCTTCAAATGAACGCGATATGTATATGAATATGTTACATAAAAGTGTTGAGGAGTCAATGATGCAGCTATGAAATGAAGCAATGATGGGAGTCTAAATGTGTACTTCAGATGATGTAGCAGTAAGTTGCCATCCAATACTGTCTTCATGGGTAGCTGATATACCAGAAGCAAAGGATTTGCTTTCAGTAAAACATGGAGTTAAAACAAATCGACCGTGACACCGATGCCTCGTCGAGGCATCTGATATGTCATATCCTTCGCTTAACAGGCTAAGATCAGTAAAACAGACAAAAATCATATTGAAATCGGATACCGTAGATCATCAAGCAGGTGTGCGGAACAAATTTTCATCTAGAAAAGAAATGTCAATACATCCAAAGTATCCAGTTCTCAGCAATTTAAATAATGAAAACATACAGGAACAAATGAATATTTATAACATCTTTCACTTCGAATCGATGCATAACCTACACTTTGGCGTCTCGAAACTTCTTAAGGAGTGTTTGTTTCGACTTCTTAGCCGTCCTGAATGTACAACTACGGAAATGTCTGAGCATGGCTCTCAAAGACCTCTACGGTCTATGCGTAGAACTATATTACGTAAGTTAAATTATTTCTTATATTTAGTCGAAAACATTTCTCATGGTTACAATTTTCTCTTTGATTTGTCAACAGGTGGTGGTTCTGGATCACTGCGGGATTTCTTCACATAAAACGGAATTGCAGGAATGTTGGAAGCTGCCTATTACATGCGTGTTGACCAAGTGTTCCCATTTCTTGGATCCATATGCGACATATTATGTGGAAGGAGTTCATCAGCAGAAATAACATTCTGTTTCACAATTTACATAGACATGACATATCTCATATTTAGAACAAATATTCATCTAACATGGACTTCTTCTGATATACAGAAACTTCGCACAAAAATCTCATCTTTCAAAATCAAAGCACTTTCAATATTTAATGAATATAGTCAATCATCACTGAATATAACAAAGTTTCACCTATTGGATCATCTACCGTCGGATATCGAAACGCTGGGAGGTGCAACATACATGGATGCAGGGATTTATGAATGAAACCATACAGAAACCAGAGGGGCCTCTTTACGAACGTCAGAACGGAGGTCTGTCAGCGTTGGGGAGACTGCAAAAAAATTGGATCAATGCGCATCCAAGGCTTGAAAAAGCTGATAAAGTACAAACAACATCTCATGTTGTAAATCAAGCAGTAAAGTCGAATAAGATATCACAAGCAGCTCGAAAGAATGTGGCAGTATTGGTAACTAATTCTTCATCTTCAACTGTTCAGAAACTTCGTGAAGCTTGTCAGTTTCACGATTATTCTCTAAACAGATTTGAAGAAACTATGGACAATGCAATTGCTGGTATGTACGGGAGGTTTGGTGCTGATGGTATTCGACAACTTTTACGTCTTCTCCACCAACATTTAGAAACATTGTATATATATGCTACTAAGGTTGGTCACATATCACTAGAGTTCCCAGTATCAGCGTTAATCTCACGCTGCGAATGCCCTATACTTTCGGATTGTAACAAGTCTGGTAAAAATGTTTATGTAAATATATCACCATTCAGGGCAATGCAGCTAGTTGTGGCAAAGGATAGATTTTATTGCACCTCGTTTTCAAGATTAGATACAATCATGGTCGAATGTGGAGATTTTGTTTAAGAAGCGGTCCCAGAGGGTTACATGAATATGTGGTTTTCCAAAGCTCTATCATTTATACTAATACCGAGAGAAACGGAAGATCTAATTCACCATCAAACAAGTATGCGGGTCATGGATCTGTCCCCGGGAACAAGAATAGGATATTAGAGTCCTTCTTCGTACAATATTTGGATGTCGTAGACAACACATCTTGGTTCCAGATGAAATCGATACGGTACTTGATTGTATAAGATTATGTTAGGATATGAAAAGAGGAGAATCTGGTATGTCGACATCAGAAAAGGTGTATGGTATGTGCCCAATTGACAGTATTCGGGGATAAATACACATAGTACCTGAAGATACCGCTGTAGATATTCTGGGAAGTCATGTTCATCGTCGCAAGAAACAGGAATCATTTTCTGTTCACGAGAATGGATGGGTTTCAAGTGAATTTTATGTTAATCGTTTCTATCGTGAAAAAGGGTTATAATACGGGTAGAATTAATAGTGACATAATATCATATTACATCACTACAGGTTTTGATCTTATTGCAGTCAATTCTACAATCATAGTAATGATCTTCTATTTACTTCAAAGAAACTTCATTTCTCATTTATCAAAATATCAAAGAAAATAAAACATTTCGAAGTGACAGTAGCCCTTACCACCAATCTTACTTTGGGAGGTTCCAAACTTCACGGTGCAAATTTGGAATGAAGATCAGTGTTACATCGTCTATATTTCATTTTCCCCGGAGACACATTGACAAAATACAAAGTGACTTCGAGAAATTAAACACTGTAATGTTTAATAGACTAAGTCTGAATTGAATGTGGCCTGTGTGGTCAATGTAACTTTTTCAAAATCCAAAGTTCGGACTACAATTGTGCAAAGAATTTCAAAGTCACTTCGGATGTTTTGGTAGTTCACAAATCATAATTGATCCTAATACAATGTCAGTTCGGTTTTATTAGTCACAATATTGGGGAAACATGCAAGTTCGAGGTGATTGTGACCTGTGTCACCAATGTCACTTCCGAAGTTTCCAAAGTTCGGAGTGCTAAAATGAAAAATTTGTCAATGTATCTTCGTATTACTTCACAGAAAACAATATCACTTCGCATTTATGCTGTCTAAATCATCAAATAACCAAAGTTGACTTCAAAGACACAAGTAGAAGCAGACCATGTTATTAATGTCACTTTGGTAACCTCGGATATTTAAGACCGAAGTCACGAAATTAGGAATCCGAAGTGCACCCCAAGTGCACCTCGAAGTAAGTCCAAGCGAATGAAACATTCTGCGGTGCTTGAAGTGTCCGAAGTTTCGAGGATACTTCGAATCATTTCGTTTTTGAATGTTACAGACGATCTTTTTCCATAAGTTGTGGAAAAGGATTTGGTAACTGTTCCATCGTTTAAAGCGTCTACGGCTGAATACAACGGCTGTCAACTTCGATTGGATGCTTATCATGAACTGAACGACTATTACTCAGTATGTTGGAATCTGAAGTCGAAGTAGGAAAGGATGCTGTTGAAATTGTGACGAGTGGCGAAGAAAGGTAACAAATGGATTACCAATCCAGAAGAAGGAAGCAAAGGGAGAAGCGCATTGGAGAGTGAAATCATTGGTTGTAAAGTTATTGTTGATTCTCATTCGGGAAGACCAGCCGTCAACAGCCAAAGTGGCTGAATTCTTCATGCGTGGCGTTGTGTCGGATGTTGATGCCTTGCGTCACATCTTTTCACGTTCCGTATCTCTGATTATTGCGTTGCGGACGAAAGGCAGGTGTTGCGCACACGGATATCAGATTTGATGACACTACGGATGTGTGGGCAAAACAAGGGAATGATGCAGTGGCTACAATGGGAAGCATCTTGTAAGAAATGGACTACTCCGAAAAGTCGTTCATACTCTTGCGCTTGACCGTGATGAAGGAGTAGATTGCGGGGCAAGACGAGGAGGTGCCCTGTTTGAAATGATCATGTACAGTAGAGTATCTGACGGGGAGTCGTACTGAACATTATTGGGAGGTAAGCAATGGCCAACATCATGGACGCCAAAGTCAAGGGACAGTCTCCTGCTTAGTTCGTATTCGATTATACGAAGGACTTGCGCTTGTTTATAGGGGAGTGGTGGTAGATTAGATGATACCATGCCTTTTTGACATGGTGTAGAAGCTTGGGGATAAAGAAGAACGTATCATCAGTGGAGTGAAAGACGAGGATGTGCGTGTTCTGGTTGCCGAGTTGCTGTCTGGGATTTTCCGTGGTCTATACTGTTATAATTACAGCAAGAGTGATAATGGTAAGAAGGTTGTGAAGGAATTGCTATCATTGTCCAAGAAGTTACTGAATGACATGACAGGTCCGCTTGGAAACACGAATGATATTGCGTTGATCCGTATGATTGGGACAGCGGACAAATTCACAGTTGGTCCGGGCATAATTCGTGAGATACTTGGATGGAAATTGGGAAATAAGCCGTTGGTCGTGTAAATGGGCAATGGCCCGCATGCACATCTGCAGGAAAGGCGGTTATGGTACATCCATTCATGAATTTCTGGTGTGGAAGACCCGGCTGATGAGAAGATAGTGACTGTATTGAATAAAGCAATTCAGTTGCTGATGGGTAAATTCGGGTTCAATCATGAATTGAAGACGGTTCTTGAGGAAGTTAGAAGATTGTTGTCATT
>JAULBU010037408.1:0-15198 GCA_032358235.1 Odonthalia washingtoniensis | reverse complement strand
ACCCGCTTTCCCAGCGTGTAGGGGCCGAAACAAGTCCATCGCGAGGCATTCCAATGCCGTCGCTGCGGGAACAGCTGCATCGGGTTTGACTTCCGAATCAGGCGCAGACGGTTCTTTACGCAATGAGAATAGGAACGTACCGTCTCCAGTACGTCAGCGACCATTTGGGGCCAGGGATAGGTGCGGCGAAGTGTGTCGGTCAATCTCGTCTCACCAGGGTGGCCATCTAGGATCTCGTCGTGTGTCATATGGCAAAGGTGCTATTGGAATGGCCTTGGAACGATGATTTGGGTCAATCCCGGTTCCGAAGGGTATTTTTGTCGTATCGGGCCGTCGTATCCTTCGAAATACGTTGCTTAAAACGACCCGCAATGGATAGTTGTTTGGCAGAAGTCGTCCAATTGTTCGCCCTCCTGCAATTCCTCTATGGAAATCGGAGTTGGAAGATCGTCCAAAGACGATGTAGCGGGATGTGGAATTATTTTCACAGATATTTTCACAGATTCCAACCCTATTTCATCGAGGCTCTGAAGGTTCAAGGCGGTCATAATGGCAAAGTAGATGGCGTCTACTTCCAGTTCGAATGATTTGGCGTCCGAGATGTTTTCGTGGACGCTGTGGCGGAGTGCGCCTAGCCGCAGGGTTTATTAGTACCTTCGATGGGTAGCGAAGATGGCTCTTGGCGTCCTTGCAGGCATGTTACCACAAGAATGCTACCTTCAAAAGTGGGGGTTTCGTCATTGAAGGGAGACGGATTGCCATCGCCCGTCGTGGGTGGGACTAGTAGGCGAGACGGTGAGTCCGGAACTTAGTTCACGATACTAGAACGGTTTACGATTTGGAAATAGTATGGCGCCAGATGATGGCACCATAGGGAAATCCGACTCGTCGTGTCCTTGATGAATATCATCCATCGCAAGTGGTTGTGGCCGGAACGCACTGCGAATTGTTTAACGGCCCAGATGGCCATGATGTATGGAAGAAGTACGGTTATCTCTCATACGACGGGGAGGCATTTCTGGTCCGTGGAGGAGTAGTTTTACTGCACATTTGTCAAGGCGCGAGACCAGAATCCTATGATTCATCAGCATGAGGGTTTCTTGTCGTTCTATTGTTGGAGGAGAAAGGAATCGATTTGATAATCGGAGGCATCGGTGTCAATCATAAAGGGGTGGTCCAAGCGTGGACGGGCTAGGACCGGAGGAGAGATAAAAACCTGTTTCAGGGTGTTGAACGCACCAATCTGGGCGTCATTCGGGCCCCAATCGATATCGGCTTTCTTGCTGAGCATCTCGGATAGGGTGTACTATCTTGGCGAACTCGTGGATGAATCTTCGATACACATTGAACGTCCCGAGGAAAGATGGCAGTTGCGTAGTGTCCTAGAGAAAGACAGTGTCACGGAGGCGACGGGTGGCGTCCGACGCAATAGCCAGTTTTTCCACACATCTGTGACGTTGGAGACGACGATCTTGAATTGTTTCCCTTGTTGTACCGCAGAAGTTCCGTTGGTCACGCGAAGGCCAGTCCGCGTGAGTAAGGAACTCTTGGGCTCGATTTGGATCGTACTATCGACGCCCGTGACCACGAGGACGTACGTTTGTGACATTGCGGGAATTGTTAGGGGTCTGAATATCCAAGTGCGGTTCCGCGTTGTCGGATACGGGTCGCATGCCGGAATCGAATCCCCTCACTATTCCCAGGAGCTCGTTTGAAAATTTATTGTAAGGGAGGATGGGGATTGCTCATCTAGTTAGTTCAACGGTTTACACTATGTAGCGTATTTTGCCTGTATAAATCGGGATAGGAACGCGGTTACTATTGATTAATCACAGTAGTCAGAAGAAAAGGGGTCACACTAATGAAACCTTAAAATATTCTGCTGACGCAAGATGCGACACCTGTCGAGTCTGCCGTAACAACTGCTGACAAATAGAGTAACCCATTAATTAGGCCACTCTATTAGTTCAAAATACTCTTCTGCCACACATGTACACGTATGTTATCGTTTTTGGAATGATCCTACTGCATGGGGCGCAATATTCCGACTACTGTCTCTCTTCGGATTTTGACGTCCTTATATAGTATGACAACGACTTACCCCATTTCTCTTTTCTTCTCCCTTTCCATTTAGTTACTTTTTAACTCTACAATATAGACTAATCGTTTTCTATTGTTATCGACAAGTGGTGTAGACATCCAGCCAAAGGCCAACAAACAGGTGCAGATATCTGTCTGTGCTCGTACTCGTTACTGGACCTACTTTGTTACTTTACTTTGCTACTGCCCTCTTACCACATACTAATCACTTACTGCGCTCAACCTTCCACTCAGATCCTCACGTTCATATTACTTAATACCATTCGTTGCCATTACTCCCGTTATTCGCATACGAACAGACTATAGTACCTTTAACCCGACCTTACCTCCACACTAGATCACTTGATTCTTTCGTTTCTCATAATGCTGTTATCTGCATACGACCAGGATAAAATAACTAAAATCCCACTTACAAATCCACAAATTATCTCTACAGTACCACACGACAGTAGAAGACACCAACCCCCTTTTCTTACTCAGAACTGGCAACAATAATAGTCGCTATCGACATGTGGCATAGTACTTACACAAGATGCTGATTGTACATGACCTAAAAGCACATGCCGGTTTGGTTTAGCGTTTATTCCGACAATCTGTATTCCTGGACGCAGAATCAACAAATCAGAAAGAAGAAAATGGAAAGGGGAGCAACACGCAGCGACAATAGAAGGACAGAAAGAAACACTACTTTCACATCTACAAGCAGTTTGAGAGGCAGATATCAAACCCAATACCAGGAAAGTCAAACGAAATGAAAACGAAAGAAAACGTAATTCTTTCGATATAAACCAACACACCCATTAACGTACAAGAGTTTCTACTTAAATACCTCTCGACCCCTTCAACCTTCAACGAAACCTCATCTCACGCACCTACAACAATCAACCGCGCACTAAGCGCTAGAAAAGACCTCAGCCATAACTACTTAACGCGTAATAAAATACACAAGGATCTAGGACAAGACTTCAGAAGTTAAAGAATAAGACCACATTCAAGAACATCAAGCAGAAGAAGTTTCCAGTTCATGTCTGGAGCAGACCAGCCAACGGCTATCCCAGGCCCTCCTAGTCTACGAAGATCACCTACACATACGGGATTATTCACCACATCGCAAATCACTCGTTACAAACTATGTCTTGGCAGGAATGACGTAATTCGCTCCTCAGACAGATTATTGATAAATATTAAGGCCGTATGCAAAAAGTTCGTAATTGAGACTCCAATACTCTGAACCTCAACCATGGAACTTTCAACAAACCCTGCAGAATTACTAAATAATTTTGTCGACACTGTACCGCAAAGCATCGCCTTTTTTTATGAGGCTTTATTTCAATACGCCTCTGGTCATTATCGGCGTCCTTAAAGACATGTCAGATCTTTACGGGCTCCTAGACACATTGTAAACAGTCGTTACACGACTTGCATTAGAAGAATCCGCATTGAAAAACCATGAACTCCACTACACATCTGGTGAGAATGCCTCACAATGCGTTCGGATTCATTCATTTTTGATATAATCATTTTTTCAACAAACGTCACAATACGTTCTTTGAAGCATCAAGCCCTGTTACTAATTCAACAGAACCAAGAATTGACCCGAGTTATCATGCCACACCTTCCCGTTTTTCAAATGCGACACCAAAAACAACCCCATCAATACCACCGATACCCATCCCTATATCCGCTCAAACACGAGAACGTAACGATCCATCTGAGCAGGTAGAAACAAGAACTAGCAATGCGGAACCACCACCCATCAGGGTGACAATGCACCGAGGGCGTTCTCAAATCAAATCCACAGAATTTCACTCAATGAGTTTGGGAGGATCAACAAATTCACCACCATCGCCACAAGACAGAAATAACGATGATAATACTGGTATCCAATAACAAGTACCTTTCCGACTACAGATGAACGCTGGGCAAATTTCTTCCTCAATAAACCAAAACTTCAAAGACAAAGTGTTTTCAGGGGAAGCTGATGAGAGCGTATCGAACATGATACGCAACTATAACCAGTACGCGGTTCAATTAGGGATGAATGGTGAAAAGAAAGAGCTGTTCTTTGAAAAATATTAGAAGACCAGCGCCCACTTTCCATCTGACCAAAACAGATCTAGACATCATGTCAATCATGATGACTTCGCTGAAGTCTCCAATATCATGAAAACCGAATTCGATTCGGCAGATTGACAAAAGGAGGTACAACGACGTTTAGACTGGCTCAACTTAAGAACATATATGGGAGACAATGATATAGTTGATGATTCAATTGGCGTAATGAGCATCTGCGCATACAACAACAAACTGAACCAACAATGCCTGCCAATTTTCGAAAATGACACATATTGGTTAAAGGTTTTGAGTTCTGCCGTCGCGTCTTTCGATTGGGCGAAGATTCCTCACGAGAATGAGATAGCTGGAAAACATAACTTCCAGACTTTTAAAACATCTATTGCCCATTCTATAACGCTAGACAAATAATAAAAAGAAGTATCCAATCAACATGAGAAGGATACCAACTCCATAAATCCACTTTTTCAATACGCACAACGTCCTCAATCCTGTTTTGTAAATAGAAACAGCAACTTTCGCTTCAAAAGTAAAAATTATATCAATCGCTCGTGATTTGGATCGGACAAAAGCAACTCCAACAAAACATTTGGAAACTCATCAGCTCCTTGTATGACGAATCATTCTGAACATCTGTATATATGTGATTTTAAATGCTGTACCCCGTCACCCCGATGTTAGCCAGGGGCTGCTAAGAACTATGTTAATAAAATACTGAAATGGAGAGAAAGATCGGTCTATATTATCGCATATTTAACAAACAGATTTGGATTCGAAAATATGAAAGATGACGACAGTGACTAAAACAGAAACGATAAGAATGAGACTCATAACGAACTGGAGGAATTCAACAAAATATTTAGTACTGTTACAAGACGATGTACACAACACAGTGGACGACATTTACGTTAATCTGGAACTAGATAGAAATATTTTCACGTCAGAGATAGCCAACATCATTTACGCATCAATGACACAATGTTGTCATCAACTGGATGTGAATGATTTCAGAAAACAGCAAACATTATCAACATTGACCATACAACACAGTCATCGACTACAACAACATCAACTTCAAGAAGACATCGAAAAGAAAACTTCAATAACAACTTCATTCCGGTATTCTGTGTTGACAGTGGAGCGCCCAGAAGTGTTGTTAGAACAACCCCAGTTAAAAAAATTGAGAAACATTTTCTAATAGAATGTAAGAAGAATCCTTCGAAGTTTTCTTTTCAATTTGGCGATAGGATTTTCTCATCACTTGTAACAGTTGCTTCAATCTTGGTGACCCCCTCAACAGTACCCAACATTCCCGTGACCATCAGCATTGTTGACGTCGATTTACGTCCGTTTATTGGCCGCAATACCCTCGAAAAGAACGAGTTGATGATAGAAATCGTACATAAAAATTTAGCAAGAAGACGCCAACTACATTATAATGGTAAGCTACTTTACGTGGAAGACTGGCACGTTCCATTATTTCTAATTATATCATCACACCTCCATTCTCTCCCTCATCAGCTGATTCTTCTGCGATAAACTTTACAAGTGGCGAACTTGTTCGACTACATCGTTCCTTTTTTCACTCAATCCAGTCCAAGATTTTTAACCGACTCCATCGCACAAACCGCTCAGACTCAGAACCTGCCACTCTGAAGATTCTTAATGATATTACAACGAGAAGTGATCGGTGTCAAAAGGTCATCTCATTTCCTCCGAGATTTAGAGTCTAATTTGGATCTGATTCATCTCTCTTCAATGAAAGAATGTTCCTTGAAATCTTTTATATTATCATAAAGAAATGTAAAATCAGCATATGCATGTTACCGACAAGGGACTC
The DNA here is from genome assembly GCA_032358235.1 of Odonthalia washingtoniensis. Taxonomy (NCBI): domain Eukaryota; phylum Rhodophyta; class Florideophyceae; order Ceramiales; family Rhodomelaceae; genus Odonthalia; species Odonthalia washingtoniensis. Next base: position 9,185 of record JAULBU010037408.1, on the reverse strand, counting down.
ATTTTAGTGCGACGACAAGAATGAGCAAAGTCGACACCAAGTCAATTTCGGACGCCCTTTTTAAATGCTGGACAAAAATTTATACTGACCCACCGAAAACGATAATCGTAGGCCAAGGTTCAGCGTTTTGGGATTAATTCATCAGGATGGCGGCTCTAGATGGAGTTCATGTGTAACAAACTGGCATTGAATCTCAAAACTGTTTGAGCATATGCGAATGCTTACACAAACACATAACGACTACCGACGTAAGATACTACTGCAATATCCGAAAACTGATTTCGACTTGGTCCTAGCGCTTGAAGATAAAGCAATTAACGATACGTCAGAACCAATCGGTTTTGTTCCATCTGCGTTACTTTTCGGAGACTATCCTCCCCTCAGTATGCTCAGTGAATTTGGACGTCGCAACACAACAGATGAACGTGGAGACATAGCGCTATTGGAAAGGACCGAAATGAAGAATAACATAGATAAACAACGTATATCAAGGGCACTAAAACACAGCGTACCCGTATATACGGATGAAATCTTTGACCATGGAGACAAGTCCTTGTTTGGCGAGAGAAGACCATTCAAATAAAAATGGCGAATATCTCGGACCATACAAGGTGGATTCATGTGACCGCCGCTCAAAACTGGTATAAAGTTTTGATAAATCTTCAACAAAACCGAGACAATTCCCAATCGCACAAGTTACATGTTACCTCTAGCCGATCTCACTGTCAAATATATTCATGATTGAATTAAGAGACACCTTATCTAAATTTAATACCCCACACATTGAAGATGATGTTTTCATTACTGAGATTATGCCTCTCAAAGACCCACGTTCTACATCAGCAGAAATGATGCATGATCGACGTGAAGAGATGAAGAACTTTATTAAAAGGAAAACATTCAAGGTGGTGCTACAGGAAGATATCCCAGGCAAGGCTGTCAGTAGAAGTTCATCACTAGGGAAGTCCACAAAAACTTTTTACACCCGTGTCTGGGAGTCAATTTAGGTGCATATCCATATTACACTATGTGCATAGGATTTTTGAAACGTCCCTAGCATATATACCAGGGCTTTCAGTCAAAATTATAACTGTCCCTATCATAACTACCAGGAATTGTAGGGAGATTTGTCACTGTCCCTAGCATAACTACCAGTGATGTTCGGGAGACTTGTTTCTGTCCCTAGCATAATAACTTGGGCGGTTATGGAGAATTATCACTTTCCCTAGCATAACTACCACCGAAGCTAGAGACAATTTTCCCCATCTCTTCCATAACTATCAGAACAATTTTCACTTCCCCTAGCATATATACCACGTCTGTTAAAGACAACTGTTACTGTCCATAGTATAACTACCATGGCTTCTGGGGAAAATTGTCACTTTCCATAGCATAACTATTAGGGCTTCTGGGGACAAGTTTTTCAGTCCCTAGCATAATTACGAGAGCTGCTGGGGATAAGTTTTATTATCCCTAGCATAATTACAAGGGATGATGGGGACAATTTTTACTGTCCCTATCATGGTTATCAAGGATGCTGGGGACAATTGTTTCTGTCGCTAACATAATTACCAGGTCTGCTGGTGACAATTGTTACTGTCTCCAGCATGATTACCAGGGCTGCTGAAGACAACTGTTACTTTCCCTGCTATGTTTTATTGTAACTGTTTGTGAAGAGAAGCCTATTTGCCACCATGACCATTATAATTAATTTCATCACTCTTTCCAACTACTCGGAATCTATTTAGACAATATTTGTATCGTGGCCAATGCATATCATCATTAAAAGGTTTAATTCGGTAATTCTGGCGAACAACATGAACTACACGTTTTATTGCTATGAAATGTTCCAACCAAAACCATGGGGACAGTCCAGCCGCTCCTCCGATTCGAAACGAAGGACTTTTGCGGTCTCTCTCATCTTCTGTGCTCAATTGCAAGAAGATACATCCATGTACATAATTTATAGAATCTACTCCTTTAGCTATCTCTATATACTTAACCAAGACATACCCTGTATCTGATTTATCACCTTCCAATTTCATCAGTAACAAGAACATGATCTGACAAATCCAATACACAACTGCTCCGTCATCTGTAGACCCTTCCAACAGTACAAAAGATTACTTTCCATCTTTTTAATTAGCGTAAGACTCGAACACTCTTTGCAAAAATGTACCATCTATTTGTAATCTAACCAGATTACCTGCGTCATCTATGTCATCTACGCTGCAATAATGACCCCCAGAAATTGTACCGCTCTTAACCATTTTAAGCTTTTTTGAAAATTCAAAATACTGTCAGCAACTCCTGCTGCCTTCTTTCTTCAGTAAATGTAGTAATGCTTCACCTCTCTGGTCAAATATATGTTTGAATAAGTATATGACATCATACTGGTAAATTTTCTGTGCCTATGTCAAACATGATTTTGGGATGGAGTTGTCGACATGAACCAATTTAGATTTGACGAAATCCAGAAGCTCTCTAAATTCTCTTAAATTCACAACAACACCTCATGCTACTAAACCAATTTTACGCGTATAACTATTATTTAGGTTATCAATATTCTCTGCTTGTTGACATCTGCTTGCAGCTGATAAATCTAATATGTCTCCAACTCTTGTAGCAGTCTCCTTTACTGTCATACCTTTTTTATTTCGATTTTCTCTGATACTGTTGCAAAAAACTTAGATGAAGATTCTCGTAATGATTTTCACACAGCATCTGGAGATTTCCAAATTTTTGAATGTCCCCGTGAATGTGATTCAAGAAATGAAATTTCTAAGTTCATAAACCACTTTGATGATATTTTTGTAATGTATCTCTCACTTATTTTATAAATGTTTTCAAGGAGGCTTTGAATGAGGACACCTCTGATTCTGTCGACCTGCATACACCTTATCTGCGTGAGAGCCATGTCAAAATATCAAAATATTGTTTACATCTTGATGTAATTGGTGAATGTTGTTCACCGCGGCATCTATCTATATACGCTGATATAAATGGGAACCCTGTATCGATACATCCAAGGTTCTTTACCTCCATCATCCCAGGTAATCCGTCTGTTTATACAGACCATCCAGTTGAGTTCTCGTTTTCTTGCCAAAGAAATCTACATGAAAATTAGGTATTTGTGAATCTTGAAGCAATTACGATCTTCATTGATGAGGGGGTTGGAAGGGTGCTTCGTATGCGGTGAGGACCACAAAGACAATTACCGCCACCCCTGGGATGAAGTATGGGCCGCCATTAAGAAACTAAAATAACGCCATCCGACAGCTTTGATAACAATGGAAGTCATCGAAATCATTTACCACGGTTAACTACCGGATGGCGAATATGAAGACGTACCCGAAGAATAAGATGATGATGCAGCTCAATGTGTAGTCGACGATGATGATGGAGATATAGATTACATAATAGAAGAATACGTGAAAGAGATCGAAGCAAGGTTGTCAGAAATGGCGTTGGTACATGGATTAAATACCAACATAGATACAAACAAGGAAAAATCGATCATTGGTACAACAGAACAAATGGGAGAACCTAAACTAGAAAGTACAACACTGTAGGGTAAATGTTTTTACAGGTAATGTCTGAATGCAGAAAAATAAAAACGCGATTTGTAACGTTAATTTTAATTGACGTAAAGCTTATGTTGAAAATGTGCACGTGTCTAGAATTGTACAATATTTTCATCGAATAAGAATGCACTTATTTATCAGTGTTTTTGCGCTGTTTGGTCCTGCATTCAATTTATCGTACAACTAGAGTTGGTATCATAAACATGATGTTGTTACTGCAAAATTGTTTCATATAAGACTGTAACATAGTGTACATAAAGTACAGAGTATAAAACGTTTGAAATTACGATTTTGTAATAACTCTATGGACTTTGTTAGAACATATGTATCTCATTTTTTGTGCGTTAATTCCATGTGATGTATTTTGAATTTTGAGAAAACTGTTGAATTTGTTATTCAAATTAGTGGATGTTCTACGCAATATTAGTATTGCATTAAATTTACTGCTACTATATTTCTAAATTTAAGTTCACATTGCTCTGAAAGCTTGAAATTTAATGTTACTTTATGATAAAATTTAGGCTCATATGACAATAAAAATGTTCTGTGAGCACCATCATGAGATGTCTGTGTGGAACGAAGTGCTCAGTATGCTTATATTAAATTGAGATGGAGGTGATCATATTTACCTTTATTACCTATGTACATCATGTAGCATGACGCTACTATGCATTCCTTGGAGAATATCCATCCTTTCGGGTCACGACTGTATATACTTGTACTTGAAATGCGGAACACTAGTGCTCGACTGTTTTGATTGTAGTATTTACCACACATTGATCTGGAAATTTGTGAAACATCGCAGCACGCCAAACATTCTGACGCATCTTCAGCAGCTGTGTTCGTGTCGTGTCCGTCGTACATACTTACCAAAATGTCTGCGATTCGTTTGAGGCCTTCATTAATCTGCATACAGCCCGTACATCGTCCTCACCCTTCCAACCTATTATGCCTGCCACTGCATACAAAGAAGGCTCGGTTAGTCCTATTTGATTACATATGTCCACGAACATGTTTCGCTTCAGAGATGGCTCGTACTTGCACACTAACTACGCAGTCGTAGTTAAACTTTCAATGTGGATACATGTGCCGCCTCCCGCAGGCATATCGGTCACCGCGTATTCTGCACAAGAAAACTCATACATGTAATTTGTCGTAATTACTAGCTCCATAATCTGCAAGTTGCCATGTAGAAATTTCTTACCTTTCTTGATGATTTATACATACGGGGATGAACAACTTCCGATACCTTTCCAAGCACGCATCCTAGTCAACTTTTTCAATCGATTTTGTCTGTATAATTGACGTTTCATAGGGATCTATCCAGTCAGTTGATAGTCTGAATTGTGGAGCACTAACAAGGTCAGCGTATTCGGTACTATTACAGTTATAAGAAAGGACTTGTTCACCGCAAACTAATCGCAAAAGTCCTCTTATTGCTGCATGTTTCCTCTCATCATCAAGAATGGCTATTGAATGTAGTTCGAACAATCTCATTAACCAATCTTTTCTCAATGCATGTTCAATAGCAGTAATTTGTTTGTCTTTGTGAATATTGTTACGCAAATAAGACTTTAGAACTTGATGGTATCTCTCCAGAGGCATCTTGGCGACGTTTAGGATGTGTCCAAATAATGGAATAGTGTGGAGAAACAACTAGAGCACCCTGCAGAGGTTTGGCTTGTCTATTAATCTGCCTTCATCGCGATGGAATCTTTCGAATTCATGTACCAGTTTGATATAGTTGGAGACAACTATCATTAATTTAGTATTATGACATTTTCGTCGCTCAGATCCCATGTATTGAACAGCATATGAACCGTCAACACTCTCACTAGTCCACCAGTACGCGAACGAGATTAATTATTGCAACGATCTAATTAGAAATAGACATCGACTCTGTAAATCACAAAAAGTGGAAAGGTATTGATAGGCAATGGCATTTGTTATTAGAAGAACAGAAAAAACTGTTGTGATGGACATTGAATGTACTCCACCGTATATAGATGTATGGGAGGGCAAACTGTTTGAAACCAAGTACTTGCATATACGAAATTCGAAAACACTCTTCATGTTCGCATCGCGTAAACCCTTAAAAGATACATGAAGTACATTCTTGGAGAGTTCTATTAGTGGGTGGTCAGGAGCGACAGCCGTGTTCTTATATGTATCAAAACATATGCTAATCAAATGGGAAACATCCGCAGTTAATTCAGCCTTGTGGCGTTGGGCTTTCAACTTTTTCTTCAAAGAGCACAGATGATAACTTTCCAGAATATCAATTCCACCTTCATCCATACCGAGGTTCTTCCCAATTGATTCATCCACACCGATTTCACGAAGAGCATACGTCCGATCAGCGAATCTCGCGTTTGACATTCTTCTGGAATGAATGTCCACAGTGTATCCGTAGTAAGCACCTGTGATGTTCTTTCTGCGTGTGAAGGAACAAATCGGACACAGTGCATCCGCGGTATGAGACTTCACATACAATACGCTCGATAGAGCGGAATAGTCGGCCATGAAACCGATAGGATCAATGAATATTCTGACAGAATTTTCGTATGGGTATGTACCCATCACTCCCTCGACGGTACCCATCGTGACGTCATCCATGACGTATTTCAGAACTTCATTTGACTTTGTTCCTGACGGAGCTAGAGAAAAGGGATGAGCAGCAGACGCGCTATACCTCATTTCATTTGAAAAACCTATGGGTAGAATGGAACAACCACCGACACTGCTATGTTCAAATAGTAGAGAGGATGTATGGAAATCTTCGTGGTACATCATGATAGGGTACAGCACGTACAGTGTACCGCCATCTAAAAATCCAATTCTGGAGACGGGATTTAGCAAACGAAGGTTTTCCATAAGTTTTTGCACTATGTGAAAGCAGTTTGGGTGTATTCAATACGACTCAAGATGATGTTACTTTCAATGAAACTGTCCTCTGTACATCATGCTCCATCCGGATCTGCTTAGAGCAGAAAGATCCTCATATCAGCCGTTACTTCTCTGGAAATTCATACCCCTGTCTGAAACGACATAAGTAGATGCAAACAAGCCCTCCCCGTTGAGAGACCACTTGCTCGTTGTCATTCTAAGTCGTTGTTGGATGTACAAATGCACACACGTCAGCCGGCTCTGCTAAAACTATGACAGTTTCCGCGGACCTAGGGCTTTGTCGAGATCCACCAGCTCTCCTCCTACGTCTGTTTCCTCTAGATGCAAAGACAAATTTAGACAGAGCATAGCAAGACCCTGTCTAAAGATGCTCCAGTATTTCTTTTTCAGGGGAGGTGCAGTTTAGAACATGTTGAGTGTTCAAGATTTCAGTACCAACGTCTTTTGTTGTTTTCTTTGCCGAAATCATCCAGATGGAACCTATTATACAAACTACTGTCTCCTTTGTAAGTTGATCCGTTAGCCAGAGGGCATGCGAGATGATCAGAATTGCAGCACCATAGGTCATTGTTTGAGGAAATCCTCTCACATGAAACTCTACACGGTCTTCAGGCCATTCTCGTACATCATTTACAATAATATTCCTTTTAAGATTGAGAACTTTCTGCGACAAAATTCCCATCGGTTACTGATAAATATCTGGGACATCGTTAATGTCTCTCTCTGCCGTAAGATCCTCATAAAACGGAAGTGTTGTAATATAAATCCTTACCCATTCCGTTGGAAGTATTATTCGAACGATCTCCTTTCCACGATAGGACACACCAATTCCATTATTCATACCGGAAATTGAACCATCTATTGTATTGCACGTTGCTGTGGGAAGTCGAACGAGGAAAAATTGAGTGAGGCAGCTTTCTATAAGGAATGGGTGTAGTCAATCGTGTACTGTTCGGTGTAACGGAAGAGAGACATCTGGCCACAAATACTTCATAGTATCGGTAAAGAAATCGTACCATGACTTCGTTACTCGCTATGTCCCTGTTGTTTTCACAATCTAATAAATTGTTCCAAACGCTGTCATCCTCAGAATTTTTGTTTTCAGCTCATCAAGGTCAGGTACAGGAAGGCATTCAACTTCTGTCCTGTCAACAATTATTTTACCCGTCGGACTTGGCAGCGGAACAGATTGTGTGACTATTTCTGAGGAGATTGGTATGTTAATTTCGTCTTCATGTACGTCAAAAGTTTCATGTATTTGGTCTGTTTTTATGTTGCCTTCAGGATCGTTGTCGGTCTGTACGTCGGATGATCTTCCGAAATTTGTCAAATCTACACGATCATCCGCTTGATCATCATCATGTTGAGGTGCGTTCAGCACATCTCCCCGATTCTATAATTGTTGTCTGCCACCCACGACAGAGTACTATTCAACTTGTGCATGTCTTCTCCTCCATTTTCGTGACATGGCATTCCCATTCTGGTGATATAGTGATGACATGATGAAGTTCTTGAATAGAACAGGTTGCTGCTTATGAGATAATTAATTCTTTCTTTTGTTTTCATGTAAATACAAAGGAAAGTTTGTAAATATTTGTGGTTCTGCGTAGAGTATTGGTGTGTATCTTTCGTTATTACTCATAATCGGATTGAAAATGTATGACATGCCGTTTTCGTTCATGGTTCGGTTTCTATTATTTTCAAGAAGTTGTCACAATTCGAGTACGTGTTTTGCATATGTCTTCCTATGTACTGTAATTGCATCCATATCTGTAAAAAAAAAGAAAATGTTATTACAATACTTTTTATTGTTTTCCTAATTAGGCAAAGCTCTGGATGTCATCCTACTCAATCATAATTATCTACCATGGATGCACATTGCCATTCATCACCTACATCATGAAGCATATACCCCAAACTAAAACTGTAACGTATTCACATCTCTACACTAGGACGTAATTCAAGCCTTCTGTTACATCACCAACATTTCCGTTACCATCAGAAGCAGAGGTACTCCCCACTCAAACTGTGAACTAGAACTATGTGGGTATGAACCAGAAAGGGTTACAGGTACATTGTGTACTTAAAAATCGATAGATGACATTGCGAATACCATCTTCTGCATCGTATTATTTTGAATACTTGGAGTAGGCAGCAAATCAGCGACGGTTACTTCCTCATATCTTATCTTCCTACATACATTAGGGAGGAGTAGAGTTCTGTTTTATGGGATTTTACATCGTCCATGAAGTTTTGAACCAAACAATTGTACAACAAAGCCATGACAAAAGCCACGTGAAGAATTTCTGAATTCGAACTCAAAATATGAGAAATAATTACATCTAAAGACCTGCCACAGTAAGCATGGAGAAAAATGTGCAATTTCTATTAGATTGACAACTCTTTGAACTGAAGTCTTCCTCAGAGGCACAATGGCTCTCCCAGTACCATATGCAACTAGTGAATCATCATCAGATTCACCATGTTCATTTTCATAATCGCTGCGGACATTTACGCAATGATCTATTATTACAATCATATTCTGAAATTTTTTGAGAAAGTTACCAAAAATTATATCATTGTCATATGTAGAACTACAATGCTCACTTGATGTCGTGTAGGTCTTTGGAACATCAGCGATACTCGAAACGGTCGAGATAGTCTTGTAGTACGCCCAAATCAACTTCATTTTTG
>JAULBU010037397.1:0-15202 GCA_032358235.1 Odonthalia washingtoniensis | reverse complement strand
CGTGAGCGTAGTCGGCGGCTTGCTGGCCGTGAATCAGCGTCAGCGCAGCCCGCAGCCGACCAATCTCGACGGCCTGCGCTTTAGTCTCTTCGTCGCACTTCAGGCGGTATGCCATGTGGAAACTGGCGGCCTCTGCGCGCAGCCGCTCAATCTCGTCTGCCGCTGCGGCCAGGTCGAGCCGCACGTCTGGCAGTTCGCCGGTCTGCAGCTCATACCTGTCGTCTGCCCAGTCACGCAGGCGCTCCACCAGTGGTGGCGTGGGGCCTAACCCCTGCATCGAACCGAGCCCCAACGGCTGGTCAGGTGTGGGGTTCTCGTGAATTTCAGCGTCGTTCATACATTCCCTCTGCCGTTGGTGCCGGCTCATGCAGGCCGTTAGCCGTCACGAAAACGCGGCGTGCAGCATGTCCTTCACTTCGGCGCTGATGTTGGCGCACGAATCGCGCACTTCCTCGGGCACATAGGCTGCGTCGTCGTCTTTGGCGTAGTCGCCCTGCACCACCAAGCGGTCGCCGGCCCAGCGGCCCACCAGCGGGTGCTTCGGTGCATCGCCGCCGCCGCGCCCGTTGCTGTTCGCCAGCAGCAGCCACACGGCATCGCTGGTCGTCGGCTGGTCGCCAGGGCCGAACTGCTCCAGCAGCTTCAGCCCGTTGTCGATCTGGTGCGCGTGAATGAACTCGCGCTTGTCCAAGTTGTAAACCTTGTGGTACTGGCCCATTCTTCTCTCCTTCCGGCAGTGCCGGCTAACACGTCGTGCAAGCTGAGCCCCAACAGCAGGGCACAGCAGTGGTTGTCGGCACAGCCTGCGGCTGCTGTTGGTGCCAGCTTCACTCTGCGTTAGGCGCTTTCACTCCGGAGCCAGCCAAGGCGTGCGCAGGTTGCACGTCGGGCCGCTGGGGCTTGGGAAAGCCGCAATCCGCGCGCCCAGGATTTCGGAGTACTGCCACATCACGTCGTTCTGCACCTTCAGACGCTCTTGCTCGGCAGGGTCCAGCGTCTCGAAAATCGGGCTGTGGCCGATGAACTCGCTCAGGGCCTTGGCCTTCGTGTCCAGTTCGGTCTTCTCGTCCACAACGCGCTGTTGGTGGGGTTGCATAGTTGTCCTTCAAGCATTGGCGCGTGAATCGGGCACGCGCCTAACCCGTCTTTCAAGCGGACCGAGTACGGCCGCTTAAATCTGCGTTCGGCCTCAGGGCCAGCGTGTATCTGTGCTTCGACACTCTAGGCACACGGGCCACTTCAGCATCGGCGGGCATGTTCCCTTTGCGACCGTACTTGATGCCTGTGCGGGCGTCCACATAGTCGCTGCGCGGGCTCTTGCGCTCGTCGTCTGTCATGCCGTCGCGCCTCCAATTAGCGGCGCGGTAGATCACACCGGAGTGACCCACCGAAGGGTCGGCGTAGCTCAACAGGTGGCGCACATCCTTGTGGCGCCGCTTGATGTGCCGCACGCTCTGCCCAATCATCCACGTCTCTGCGTTGCACGGTATGTGGTCAAGCAGGTACACGCGCGCAAGCTCCCATGTCTTGCCGCCGTAGCGCTTGTCGGCTTCGCGCGGAGGTGCTGAATACACAATGCACCCTATCGGGTAGCCGTTGCGCTTTGCCACCATGCACAGCAGCACAATGGCTGGGCGTTTCTTCAGGTAGTGCGCCCGCTTCACAAACTCGTCCACCTCGGAAATCGAGCAAACCTCCAGCGTGCAGCAGGCGCGCCAAGAGGCGTCGAACTGAGGCCGAACTGTCGGTTCAAGCGGCGGCCCAACAGCGGCCAGCACCTGTGCGTCTTCAATCATGGTCATGGCTGTTGGTCCCCGCTTAACCTAGCGTTGTGCAGCATGCGGCTACTCGCTGCATTGTTGCTTGCGCAGCTTTGCGGCGTCTTTGGCCACCAGCTCGCGCACGCGATCCATGCCGATCAGCAGCACGTCGGCCCAGCCAGCATCTGTCCAACGCATCGCCCGCGACTTCATCAGTTCGCCGCTGGCACTCTTGGGCTTGCGGCCCTGGCCGCGGCCTTCGCCGCCGCGTCGTTTTTCGTCCGTCATTGCTTGCCCCTGTAAACTGCCCGCACCACGCGCAGGCTCAACTTCAACTCCAGCAGCCTGCCTAAGCTGTAACCCACTGTGCGGCCCGCTGCGTAGGCTTCGCGCACCAGGCGCCGGGCTTCCCGGTCTGCCTGGCCCTGCCAGTCCGGGGCTTTCATCAGAAGCCAGCCTTCTCGCACCAAGCGTCGAAGGCTTCGTCTCCCATGCGGCGAGCAACTTCGTCGAAGGTCATTTCAAAAGCGGCCACGCCGTCTGCGTCGGTGCGGGCGCGCAGGGAGATCAGGGCTTGCTGCAGTTGGGTGGTGGTGAACTTGTCCATTTGCTGCTCCGGTGCGTTGTCGATGTGTGTACTGTATATGCGCAATCAAAGCGCGTCAACAACTATTTTGTAACTACGCAATCAAACATCACGCTTCGGCACAAGCTGCACAACTAGTCGCTCAAGCGGAGCACCACCGGCAGGCCACCAGGCCCGCAACGCGCTCCCGGTTCATGTTCTGCCTCGCGGGCCTGGCGTCCTTCCGCTGGCGTCCGCTTAGCTCAAACGTTAGGCCCGCTTGCGCGTATCACCAGCGCAATCTGCTGCGGCCATTGACCCCAACCAGCAAGGCCGGGTGTTTGTTTGTAGCTTTCGACAAGTGCAGCGCATCTTTCGCGTTCAACAGAAGCGGCATTGTCTAGTTCCGCTTGAAGCGCGCGAAGTGCTTCTGCTGCTTGTTCGTATTCATGAAACGAAGTCTCCTTGTTTTGCCAAGCGGCGGCATCAAGCCACGTAGCAAGCCGCTCAACAATTTCGCGCGTCGGAACGGCGGGCCTAACCCCTCGTTCAACTTGACCCGCCACGGCACTGTGGCTGTCCAACTTGGTCGTGTTCATCGTTTCTCCTGTGGCGCCCGCGTGGCGGGCAAGTTAACTCGAACGTTGGGCTGCTCTCGCAACTCCACCAGCCGCGGTACCGGACCGCAGCAGTCGGGGTCGTCTTCATCGACGTACCACTCCATGCCGTCCTGCACGGTGTCGGGCGCGTCCATCGAAGCGGCGTGCCTAGCCTGATCGCCGGCATCTCCGACCACGGCAGACCACCCAGGGCCGCTTCGGTAGCGGCCGGCGGCCACGCTCATCAGTTCAAGCATCAGCATCTTCTTCCTCCGGGCAAGGTTGCATTCCGTGCGCGCAGTGCCGCACGCAGTCGGCATGCCCAGGCCCGCCCGGGTCGCCGTAGTCGTATTCGCCGGTCTTCAAGTCCACGTACACGGCTTGCGAGCATCCATACCAGCCCATCGGGCAGGCCCGGCCGCCTTTGCTCTGCCACATCCGCGCGCCGTGGCTCACGGCGTCATCGCCGGCAAGCTGCACCGCAGCGGTTATCAGTTCGTTCAGCAGTTGCATGCTTGCTCCTGTGCCTTCGTTCACCAGCCGCCTAACCCCTCGCTCAAGCCGAGTCGCAACGGAGTACCGTCGCGCCCGGCTTAGCTCGAACGTTGAAGCTCACGCCGCCTCCCTCACCCGACAAGCCGCCGCCAGCGCATTCACCCGCGCCTCGCTCCAATCCGCGGCTGCCACGGCTGTGGGCTTGTCGACGATGCTGGCCAGCTCGTCCATCACTTCCACGCCGCGCGCGGCGGCCTGGTACTCCACGCCGCTGAAGCCGACGCGGCCGGTGCGGCCGAAGCGCTCCACCATGCGGGTGGCCATCTCCAGCTGGGCGCGCATCTCGTCCTGGCCAACTTGCAGCATGTCGGCCACGCGGGACCACAGCAACACGGCTTCGACCATGTGCCACAGGATCTCTTCGTCCGCCTGGCCGCGGCTGATCAGGTCCAGGTTGGTCAGGTGCGCCAGCGCCAGGTCGGTGAGCTGGCCTCTGTCCAGCTTGGGGCGCAGGCCGCGTGGGGCCATGGGCACCCATACGCGGCGGGCGGTGCGTTTGCGGCTCAGTGCATGCCCCTGCTTATGCGCCCGCCGCCTCAAACAGGTCAGCCCTGTTCGTGTCGCGGACTGCGCCGGCGGAGCCGGCTTCGTCTGACACTTTCTTGGTGGAGAAGTCCGACAGCAGGAAGCCGGCGGCCAGCTTGGCTTTCAGCCAGGCCGGTTGCAGGCCTTTGCCTGACCAGGTGGCGCCGGTGACATTGCAGCGGTAGGCCACGCCGCGCAGCGGGTCCTTCGCCGCGGGTTTTGCAGGCTTGGCCTTGCCATCGCTCTTCTTGGCGCCTGCGCCAGCGGTTGAAGGGGTAGATGCGGGCTTTGCAGCCTGCGCAGGCGGCGGCGCCAGGAAGGCCTTGGCGTCTATGCCGTAGTGGGCAGCCAGGGCCAGCAGGGGGGCTGGCTTGTTCTTGCGGTCGTGCTCGCTCTGGCAGTGCACGTGGTCCACCAGCGCGCAGTCCATGATCAGTGTTTCCAGCTGGGCGGCGTCCATGGCGTCCAGGTCCTTCTTGAGCGCGTCACCGCTCTTGCGGCCGTGCAGTTCGGCCAACCGGCCCTGGTCGAGCCAGCCCACGCCGGCGAAGGCAGCAGCGGCCACCAGGCGCAGGTCGAAGGCGTCACGCTGCCGGGCGGCCACTTCCTGGCGCACGCGCTGCAGCAGGGCCATGCGGCGGGTGGTCTCGGCTTCGCACTGGGCACGCTCTTCCGCGCGCTCGCGCTCCCACTTGGCGTTGTCGAAGGCCTCGCGCTTGGGCTTGTCGGCCTTCTTGGGCTCGGGCTTGGCCAGGCCGGCGGCCACCAGGTCGGCGTGCAGCACGGCCTGCGACACCTTGCCAGTGCGCGGGTCTTGCACGTGCTGGATGGTGGGCTTGGTGGCTGCCTTCTTCAGCAGGTCCTTCACCTTGTCCAGCGGCACGTAGCCGTTCTTGAGCTCGCCTTCAGCGCTGATGGCGGTGCGGGCCTTGGCGCCGGTGATGACCACCTTGCCGTCAGCCTCCAGCACGGCGGCCTTGCGGGCCAGGTGGGCCTTGGTCTTGGCTTCCCAGCAGTCGGGGTCGGTGCACAGGGCGGGCTCGCCCGCCTTGTCGTGGTCCCAGCGGCTGATGCCTTGGGTGGCCACGTCCTCGAACTCGGGTGCGTTGCCGCTGCGCTTGGGGCAGGCACTGCAGACGCCTGCACCGGGCAGCAGGGTGGCGTCTTCCCGATCGAACATGCTGTCCTTGAGCTTCAGGGTGAACTTCTCCGCCAGTTCGGCACGGATGCGCCGGTAGCTGGCCTTGCCGCCGTCTTTCAGGTCGGCGCCCACGGCGGCGATGCGGGCCAGAGCCTTCTGCTGCAGCTTGTCGGTGCGCAGGCGGGCGATGAGCAGGGCTACTTCGCTGCCGATCTGCCCGGCCAGGCACGCATTGCGCACCAAGGCGCAGGCCTGCAGCAGCTTCAGGCGGCCGTAGACGTAGCTGCGGCTCTTGCCCACCTTCGTGGCCAGGTCGTCGGCGTTGAGGCCGTCCTGGTCCAGCATGGCCTGGAAGCCTTCAGCCTCTTCGATGGGGTGGACGTCGGCGCGCGCCAGGTTCTCGGCGATCTGCGCGCTGCGGGCCTCGGCGTCTGACATGGCGCGCACCATGCAAGGCACGGTGGCCAGGCGCAGGTGTTCGGCAGCGCGGAAACGGCGGTGGCCGAAGACGATCTCGAAGCCGCCGCCTTCCACGGTCTGGTTGTTGCCCGTGCCGCCGAACTGGGTGCGCGGCCGCACCAGCAGGGGCGACAAGATGCCGCCTTCGGCCATGATGGTGGTGGCCAGCTGCTCGATGTCCAGAAAGGTCTTGCGCGGGTTGAAGGGGCTCTCGTGCAGCTGGTCCAGCGAGATCTGCGTGATGGTGTCGGGTGTGCTCATGGGTTGGCTTTCTCGGGTTGGCGCGGATGGCGGCGGTTCAGGTGCGCAGGTGCTGCACCAGCCGGTCGACCTGGTCAAACAGGGTTTCCTTGCTGCCGTAGTTCAGCAGTTCGGTGGTGACGGGCAGCTGGTGGCTGAAGGCCTCGCTGGCGTGCGGGCGCACGGGCGCCGGCGGCATGTCTTCAGGGCGGCGCAGCACGCGCACCAGGCAGCCGCCGCGGGCCAGGATGTAGTGGGCTTCGTTGGGGAAGCGCACGTCGCTGATCACGATGTTCTCGCTCTCCAGCTCGGGCTGCTGCAGGCGCAGCTGCAGGACGCGCAGCCAGAAGTCTTCAGCCAGGCTGCGGCCCCATTCGGTGCCCAGGGTCTGCGCCAGGTGGCGGTAGCTGTAGCCCAGCAGCGTGGGCTGTTCCTTGAGTGCGCGCTCAACGGCCCATGCCTGGTCGATGCCAGCGGTCTGGAACAAGGTGCACAGCATCTCCAGAATGGGGTCTGCCAGGGCCAGCTCGGTGAAAGCGAACTCGTCGGCCAGCATGCTGGCCACGGTGCTCTTGCCGCTGCCGGCCAGGCCGGTAAGGCCGATCAAAAGGGGTGGGCGTGCGGCCATGGGTCAGGCCATTGCCAGCGTGGGGGTGGCTGCCGGGGCCGTGCGGGCCCACCACGTGACCAGCGCGCTGTGGCGCACCTGGTCCAACATGGCTGCGGCGCTGCGGTACTGCAGGCGCAGGGTGTAGAAGACCACGCCGTGTGCGTCACGCGGCGGCAGGCGCTTGACGTCGGCTTCAATGTCCGGGCCGAAGTGGCGCACGTCGAAGACGGCCCACTGCAGGCCCTCGGTCTGCACGGCGCGCAGGAACATCTGCAGGTCGCCGTCGACGCTGACCGGGTGCAGGCCGATGGCGCTGCCGTCCTTGAACATGACTTCACAGCGCTGGGCGTGCACCTGGTGCGGGCCGTTGGTCTGGATGATGCGGTTGTCCTGGAAGGGGAACATGGGTCAAGCCTCCTGGGGTTGGGGCACTGTTGTGGGTGGGGAGACGGGTGGAGAGAAGGGGTCCTGCAGCAGCAGGATGCTGTGGGCGTTGACGAGCAGCAGCGCTTCGTGGCCGTGGTCCATGCGCACGCGCAGGGCTTCAGCGGCGGCGCTGACCATGGCGCCGGCGCGCATGTGGGGCAGCAGGGCTTCGGCGGCCATGTGGTCGGCCACGTCGGTGCCCAGGTCTGCCCGGCATTCGTAGGGCACACCGCCTTGCGGCTGGAAGCGCAGGAACAGCAAGGTGTGCAGGCCGGTGCCGGGCACCAGGCGGGCGTCTTCCAGCAGGCGGCCGCTGACACGCAGGGCGCCTGCCTGGGGCTGCAGCGCTGGCGCGCGGTGGATGTTGGCGGCTTGCATTACAGCCAGCCCAGGCCAGCAGCAGCGGCTACGCCAAGGCCGGCCAAGCACAGGGTGGTGCAGGCGCCGCAGACGATGCCCCAACGCACGCCGCTGACCCAGCCGGTGCGGAAGCCGGTGGTGTGGCCGTCCCACCACGCGGTGCGCAGCACGTCAGTGTGCGGCGCGGGGTGGCTGCGGTCGAAAGATGCGGCGCCTGGGCGCGCAGGGGTTTTGAGCAGAGTGAGCGGCGGCCTGGTCATGGCGCGCCCTTCTTCAGCAGCTGCAGGCCCAGTTGCGGGGCCTTGGCGGGCTTGCCGCGTGTGCTGGCATCACGGCACTGGGCGTACCAGCGTTCCATCTCGGCCACGCGCAGGCTGAGCGCGTCGTCGTCGCTGCGGCGCATGTCGGCAAGCGGCGGGCACGCTGCCATCACGTGGGCCGGCGCGGGTTCTTCGGCCTGGAAGCCGGGCGGCAGGGTTGAGGCGCAGCCACCCAGCAGGAGGAAGCTGAACAGGCCCAGCAGGAATGCCGCGATGCCCAGCAGGCGGGGTATCGGTACCTCGATGGGTTCGTTCTCCCAGCCTGCGCGCAGGGCGATGGGCTGAGGGCAGAGCTGGTCTGCCAAGCTGTCGGACAGCGGGTCGAAGCCTGATGCAGCGGGGTGCGCTGCGTGGGCTGCGATGGCTTCGTCCAGCGCGCTCATGCCGCACGCTCGGACAGTTGGGTCAGGTCCGATGCCATGCACAGGCGGCGCGGGCCGTCTGGGAAGCGCTGGCAGTGGCGCGTCCAGCCGACCCAAGGGCCCGGCTCGCGTTTCAGGGTCTTGTGAGGGTGCTGACTGACCTGGGGCCAGTGCGAAGCCTGGGCGGCGCTAAGGCCGGGGGCTGCCGGGATGTAGCGTGCAAGGGGGGCGGGGTGGTGCATGGGCGCTCCGTCGTGGTGACGGGGCGGATTACAGCATGCTTCACATCAAAGGCGCAAGCATGCTTAAACGGAAGCAAACTTTAGGGTATTCCTTACCCTGCGGTTGAGGGATCAGCGCGCCGAGATGGCCTTAGCGATCGCAGCGCGCAGCTCTTCGACGAGCGCGCCCTTGTTGGAGGCCAGCGCTACGACTTCGCCGCCACCGGTGACGAGTACCAGCTTGCGCCGCACCATCTGCTGCCAAATCCACACGCCAGCTATGAGCGCGATGATCAGCGGCGCAGCCTTGTCCGGAGAAAGGGCTACGCCAATAAGCGACCCCAGCATGATCAGTGCAGCGATCCAAGGAGTGCCGGGCTTGTCGACCTTTACCGACCCGATGTTCCGAACAGCGAAGGTCTGGCCCTCGATCTCCACGCGCGTGCTGGTGACCAGCGTCTTGCCGTTGCGCAGGTACTCAATCTCTTCCGTGGTTGCCCTCCCCGGGCGCAGTTGCTAGCCTGAAAAGCCCCCACGAGCGGTGGATGCACTCCACTTTGGTGGGGGAATCCTTTGTGCCAATGGGGCGTTTTTCCCGATTGTTTGGTTGGGCAAAACTGCGAATGTCGACCGAGACCGTGCTCAGGCTTGGCGTTTCCCAGGTGTCACCTGGGCTCGGGCCTGATCGAGCAACATGAGTAGCCCGGGCCGACGGTCTTCAGCGCCGCCGGGCATGCCCAGCTTGGCCCAGGCGCACAGCATGTCAGCCGCTGGCTGATGCAGGGCAGCTGGCAGGGCGCTGATGGCATCAGCCAGCTGGTCCAACGCTTGCCGGTTTGTGATGCCCCAAGCGGGAGGTGGTTCTGCGGCCATCGTGGAGGCATTGGGGGCCCCGCGCATTGGTCCCTCGCCCGTGGCGAGCCAGTAGATGCTGACCCCAAGGTAGCGCGCCGCCCGTGCACAGTTTTCGGCCGTCATGCTCTTGGAATCGCCGGCAAGCAGTTGGCCGACACCGCTGTTGCTGATGCCCATGGTGCCCTTAGGTGACCGCAGCACGCGCGCCAAGTCCGCCCGCGACTTGCCCGCACCCGCAAGTGCAGCCGTGATTCGCTCCGCAAAGGTAGTGCCCATGCAAGCAACCTTAATCGGGCTGCGATCAAGCATGCTGGACACGCAGACGTCAAGCATGCTGTAATGTGGCGATGAATAAGACCAAGGCCATCTTTTTGTTGGGTGGTTCGTTGAGGTCGGCGGCCGAAGCGGTGGGGGTGTCAGTCTCCGCCGTCGGCCAATGGCCAGACGAGCTACCCGATCGCATCGCCGACCGCGTCTTGGCCGCGCTTGCCAGGAAGCACTTGCCGCCTGAACTGCTTGGCGGCGAACCTGGGGAGCTTGACGCAGCTGCGGAGGTCCGCGATGCAGCGTGACCGCTTGCCCAACGCTCTGGCAGCTGCCTGCGGCGATCGACTCGACCGTGACCAGGTGGCGCACGCAGTTGCGGATGATCGAGACAGCGCCGTAGTGCCGCTGCCGGTTCGTGCGCGTCTGCCGTTCGAGCGTGCTAGTCGGTGGATGGTTCTGGACGCTCGGAAGCTGCCAGCAGCACGGTCTGACGCGCCATGACGACGGGCAACAACGCCAGAGCGTGCTCGGGCTTGGCTTTGGCGCCGAAGACCGCCTGCACGCCGGCCCAGCAGAAGTCGAGCGTGTCCACGCTTTCGACCAGGGCCCCGCGAAAGCTCTCGGGCATGCGCTTGTGGGCTTCGAGCTTGGTGTCGAAGGGATTCTTGATGTCCATGGGTGCTCTCCTCGGGCTGGCTGGTGTGAGAGCTGCCAGCGTAACCGAGGCAGGGCGCCCGCCTTTTGCCCGGCGCGGCCAAGCGGGCATGGTCTCGGCTCGCCGCAGTGGGGGCAGCGGGCGGCCGCCGTGTCTGTGCGATGCGCCGCGTAGTGCAGTTTGTTTGCGCTTCGGGCGCCGGCAGGTGCTTGGCTTGCATGTCTTCAGCTTGGCCCAGCGCCAATTGGTAACTCAACAGGTATGCCGATGACATTTAACTATGAGCAAGCGCCGCTGCCCCTGGTGGGTGGCGTGGTGCAGGCGCAGCGCCTGGTGGTGCCCACGGAAGTTGTGACCGGCCTGAAGACATGGCGCCACGCCTGCCGCATGGCTTGGAAGCTGCGGCGCACACGGCTGTCGCAGCGGCAGTTCGGTGAGCTGACGGGCTGCTACCAGCCGCACGTGTCGGACTACTTCAGCGTGCACGACAAGAGGCGCTGTCTGCCGGCTGAGAAGGCCGGCATTGCCTGCCAAGTGCTCGGGAACACGGTGCTGATCCAGTACCTAGCGCAAGAGGCACACGTGACGGTGCTGGAGGAGATGCAGGCGGCACGGCAGCGGAGGGCAGCATGACGCGAGCCCAGTCCAGCACGTCTGACCTGGTGCCTGAGGCCACCTACCTGAGCCCCTCGGGGCGTGCGTGTCGGCTGGCGCCTGGGCAAGAGCCGCTGAGCCGCGCGGCTGAAGCGCACATGCTGTACGACACGCCCACCGGCCGCCCGGCGCGTGGGTCTATGGCAGATGGTTTTTCTTTGACCCGCGCTAACTGGTATGTGCTGCGGAGGGTGGGCTGATGCGGCCGCGTGGTGAGATCCGCCAGGCGCTGGCTTCTGCCGCTTTGCACCTGGTGGCCGAACGGGGGTGCTTCACTGGCCGCGATGTCGCCCATGCCGCGCAGGTGGCCATGGAGAAGACCCGCCTGACGCTGAAGGACATGGTGCGCGCGGGTGAGCTGGTGGTGGTGGGCGAGACGACCGTGCCTGGCATCTGCCGACCCATGAACGTCTACGCGCAGCCGACGGGCGCCAGCCCCTCCAGTGGGGCTGAGTTGTTCCGTGTGGTCCAGCGATGGGCTGACTTCAGCTAAACCCAGGGCCGACCTTGCAACCCATTGACTTTGTGGCGCTGGCCGCAGCGCTACTGGATAGGGCTCACACCGTCGTTTCCCAATGGCTGCCGGGCGGCGAGGAACGCAACGGGCGCTGGTACGTGGGCGACTTTGACGGTGGCGATGGTGAAAGCGCCAACGTCAGCCTGATCACCGGCACGTGGATAGACAACGCCGGCGGGCCAGAGGACCGCGGGGGCGACTTGCTGTCGCTGTACAAGCGGGTCAAGGGCTACCACACGATGCTGGAAGCCGCGCGCGCGGTGATGGCCGAGCAGGGCTGGCAGCAAGCAGAGCCCAGGCCGGCGCAGACGTCTGCAGCACCACCCGGTGCCGCGCCGGCGCAAGCTGATGAGCCGCTGCCTGCAGACCCCGCAGAGACGCCCACCCGGCCCGCCAGGCGCGAGCGCTGGCAGAGCGTGCTGCCGGTGCCCGCGCATGCCCCGGTACCGAAGCGGTTCATCCACGGCTTCAAGGACAAGAAGCAGGACAAGTGGGTGGAGCTGGAGGCGGTGGCCACCTGGGAGTACAAGTTCGAGAGCCAGCGCTACGGCTACGTGGCGCGCTTCGAGCGGGTGCGCAGCACGGGTGAGCTGGTGAAGGACACGCTGCCCTACACCTGGTGCCAGGACCTGGAAGACCCGCGCGGGGGCCAGCGCTGGCACTGGAAGCAGTGGGCTGAGCCGCGGCCGTTGTACGTGCCCGCCCAGTTGCTGAGCGGCACACCGGCTGACGTGCCCGTGGTGCTGGTGGAGGGTGAGAAGTGCGCCATGGCCGGGCACCAGTTGCTGGGCCATGAGTTCGACTTCGTCAGCTGGCCAGGCGGCTGCAAGGCCTGGGCCTTTGCCAACTGGGGCTGGCTGATGGGCCGCACGGTGTACCTGTGGGCTGATGCGGACTCTCAGCGGGAGCGGCTGACGCGCGCGGAGAAGGACGCCGGCGTGGACCCGGCCAGCAAGCCATACTTGCCCGCGCAGCTGCAGCCCGGCCTTCAGGCCATGGTGAAGATCGGCGCCACGCTGGTGGCTGACCATGGGTGTACGGTGTTCATCTGCAGCGTGGCGCTGCCGGGCGAGCGCACGGACGGCTGGGACATTGCAGATGCGGTGGCTGAGGGTTGGGATGCCGTGCAGGTGCGCGCGTTCATCCGCGCTGCCAAGGTCTTCCATGCACCAGACGATGCGGCGCGGGCCAAGGCGGGCAACCCCGGCAAACCGGGCGCAGGCCAATCTACCCCTTCAATAGCTGGCGCGGGCACAGATGATGTGCCGAAGACTTGGCGTGACAAGCTGCTGTACAGCGCAAGCGGCGGCATCAAGGCGGTGCGCGAGAACGTAGTGCTGGCCCTGGATGGGCTTCCAGAAGAGGGCCTGGCCGGCGTGCCTGAAGCGCTGGACGTGGTGGCCTTCAATGAGTTCACCAATGACGTGGTGAAGCTGCGCGAGACGCCATGGGGCACGCCAGCGGGCGTCTGGGACGAGACCGACGAGCTGGAGCTGGGCAACTGGCTGGTGCGCCAGCATTGGCTGCCCAGCATGTCGCGCGGCACCCTGGAAGAGGCGACGGCCATGGTGGCCAAGCGTCACCGCTTTCACCCGGTGCGGCGCGCGCTGGATGAGTTGCGCGGCACGTGGGACGGTGAGAAGCGCCTGAGCACCTGGCTGTGGCGCTGCTGCCTGGAAGATGACGAGTGGGACGACAACGACCCGCTGCAGCAGTACCTGGCCCGCGTGGGCACGTGGCTGGTGATGGCGATCTGCGCGCGGGTGTTGACGCCCGGCTGCAAGTTTGACTACATGGTGATCTTTGAAGGCGCGCAGGGCGTGGGCAAGTCCACCCTGGCCAGGCTGCTGGGCGGCGAGTACTTCGCAGACACCGGCCTGGTGCTGGGTGACAAGGACAGCTACCAGAACCTGCAGGGCGTGCTGGTGTACGAATGGGGCGAGCTGGACTCGCTGACCAAGTCTGAAGTGACCAAGGTCAAGCAGTTCATCAGCAGCATGAAGGACCGCTTCAGGGCGAGCTTTGACCGGCGCGCAAAGGACTACCCGCGCCAGGTGGTCTTCATCGGCACGACGAACGAGGACCACTACCTGGTGGACCCCACGGGCAACCGCCGCATGTGGCCCGTGCGCGTGACGCGCGCCGTGGACCTGGACTGGTTCAGGGCCAACCGGGCGCAGCTGTTTGCAGAGGCCCTGCAGTACGTGGAGGCTGGCGAGCGCTTCCACCCCACGCTGAAAGAGCAGCGTGACCTGTTCGAGCCGCAGCAGCAGCAGCGGCAGATCGAGAACGCCATCCAGGCGGCGGTAATGCGCTACCTGTATGACGAGAACCAGAAGGTCGGCATGAACGGTGAGAACGGTGTGCTGGTGAACACCATCAGCGCGCCGGACTTGCTGAGCAAGCTGGGCATTAGCGTGGACAAGCAGAGCCATGTGCTGTTGCGCCAGGCCACCGCGGCCTTGCGCCACGCGGGGTGGGTGCGCTTCAGGTCAACGCGCGGCGACAGGCCATGGATGTTCAGGCGCCCGGCCAGCGATGGCGGAGCGCCGGTCACGCCACGGGCGAACGCCAGCGAGTCTTCAACCGGCCCGGCCAGGGCTGCCAATCCTCAGGAGGCTGCAGATGCCTGCCCGTTCTGATCAGGGACGCCACCGTCAGGTGGTCGAGATCACGCGCGGCGCTGCAGCAGCCGGGGCCATGCCTATGTGAGCCAGGGCGACGCGGCGCCCCGCGACTTCTGCGATGTCCACGTGTCCACGTGCCTTGCTGTGATTCCTGAGTTCTTGGCAGATGCCAAACCAGGGACCACCAGCGGAGCCCTTGCCGGGATGTCCAGACGTCTGGAACGCAGCGGGGGCGGGCGGGGGCGGGTG
Organism: Odonthalia washingtoniensis; assembly: GCA_032358235.1. Classification (NCBI taxonomy): domain Eukaryota; phylum Rhodophyta; class Florideophyceae; order Ceramiales; family Rhodomelaceae; genus Odonthalia; species Odonthalia washingtoniensis. The sequence continues at coordinate 1,235 of JAULBU010037397.1, read as the reverse complement.
CACACACACCCGCGCGGGCGAGCAGTTGAGTGTCTTACGAGTCAATGAAAGGACGAAGGACATATGGACAAGAAGAAGGAGAACCGCTGGGGCTGGCTTCCGGCCCACATGCCGGGTGTGGCCAAGCTGCTGGCGGAGAAGAAGCGCGAGCTGGGGCCCGACCATGTGAACACCTGCTGGGCCAACGGTGTGGTGCATGGCCTGCCCGGCTGGTTCTTCGCCCGTGAGGGCGCGCTGGCAGTAGGTGTGCCCTGGCCTGCGATTGCAGATGTGGCTGGGTGGCAGGTGACGCCTGGCCAGGCCATGGTTTGGCTGAAGGCACCGGAGGCTGCACATGGCACGCATTGAGTGGGTCGAGGAAAGGCTGCAGGTCTGGGCGCGCTGGAAGATTGCCCGTGGCAGCGGAGACATGGGCTACTCCTCTGTGGATCTGGGGGGCGCCAATGGCGGGCGGTCTGGTTACGTCACCGCTGCCATACCCATGCTGGAAGTGGAGGCTGCAGAGACAGATGAAGCGGTGCAGGGGGTGCACCCCGGTGAACTGCGCCTGACGGTCACGGAGTACTACTGCGGGCCTGGTGGCATAGAGGAGAAGATGCTGCGGCTGGGCTGTGCCAAGGCCACGCTGATGAGGCGCATCGAGCAGGCCCATGAGCAGATCGCTGGCCACATCCGTGAAGTACGCGCCCGACGTGACCGTGAGCGTGCGCGCGTTGAGGCGTTGCAGCGGGGGAGTTTTCCCCGTTAGACCAAACCTCTATATTTCAGGCACGCTGCGGTTTGGCTTCTCCAGATCACAGCGCCCCGCGCCCCGCGGCCTTCACCGGCCCCGGGGCGCTGTCTTTACGCCTTGCCGAAAGCACCATGCCCCAATCTGCGCCCAAGCCCTGCAGCGACTGCGGCACGCTCGTGCACGGTGGTGCAGCGCAGTGCGAGAAGCACAAGCGCGTGCCATGGCTGCTGAAGCGCCCCGAGGTCAAGCGCACCACCGGCCGCAAGCTGCAAGCGCAGCGCGCGGCGCTGTTCGCCAGCAGACCGTGGTGCGTGCACTGCCAGGCTCAAGGGCTGCGGGTGCTGGCGACGATCCGTGACCACGTCCGCCCGCTGGCTGAAGGCGGCACCGACGACGACAGCAACATCCAGGGCCTCTGCCGCGACTGTCACGACGCCAAGAGCTTGGCCGAAGCGGTCAGGGGGAGGGGGGTCAAAATCCCTGGCGGGCCCCAAGTGGAAAC